>JABCJZ010000365.1:0-95511 GCA_013184445.1 Fusarium sp. NRRL 53497 | reverse complement strand
GTTGACTACTGCCACCACGACACAGATGTCGTCAAAAATGAGGAGTTGCTGGCTACTGTTAGATAAGGGCGTCGCTGTCTGGATCTATTTGTTTAGCTTATCAAAATAAAGATGCATGTATCTGAGATTAATCTCCGGCCACTGAATGTTAATTAATAACTGGCTGAGTTAATTATTGTGGGTAGAGCATGTGTATTGCAACGCAGTCGACTGAAAGCTCATTCGCAATAAGTTATATTAAAGATAAATACATTTTGCTAGTTGGCAGTAATCAGGAATTTAGGAGTAGGAAAATTTTAATGTTGTATCTTATGAATCTAGAAGACTTTTACTAATTACGTTGTCTGAAGAGGCTACCTACCCTGTATCTTTGATCTTATCTTATCGCTATCGATAGGATCCCCGTTTGCGCTTAGAGCATCATACCCCGCGTTTTCGCGTGTTTCTGTGCCAACATAACTTATCTTATCTCTTTCGAAATAAATCTCAGTCATTCCCCATTATCAACAACAACATCTATTATGTATGCGCTGACCTAACCTGATTGTCCACATATTTCAATTCTATCTCCATGACGGACTACAGTACACAGCTGTCAGAATACATCGACGGCTGGCTCAACACCTTTATCGCTGATTCCAACATTCCGTCCCGCGGCCAGAAACGCGACGCGTCGTTGGGTCCCATACTCAACTGGAACGACATGCCAACTCCGCCATCATCGGATCAGACTCAAGAAACACCTAGAAAAAATGCAAAGCGATCGCCCAAGAGACCGAGACAGGATGACACTCCCGAAGAAAACACCAGCCAGGATAAGCCCTTCGACGATAACCAGACTCCTACTGGCCCTGCAAGAACGCTTGTGATGAAAATGCCGACTCGTCCTTTTTCAAATCCACCGACTTTACCTCCGTCATCTTCCACATCTCGATCTTCGAATCGATCCCGATCGACCAGCCCCGTTAAGCGCTCTACGCTAGAACTCCTCTCAAAGCCCGTCACATTCATCCCCATGGATGAACTGAAAGTCCAAGAAAACATACAGAAGGCATTTAACAGGATCTTCGACATCTCGTACGGCGACAAATTCATACCCAATGCAGTCAAGAAAGAGATACAGGCCAGCGGCCAAAGGACAATGTCAGGTTGGTTCTTCGAACACTCGGATGACAAAACCGCCGATTATATGGAGGAACTTGCCGCTCTTCTCAAGATCAAGGATGCTGCAAGGTATCTTGAAAAAGGAGGAGCTCACGAGTCTGCTTGGAACTTGGATATCCATGGACCGCTGCTGGAACTCGCCCTGAAGCCGTTTAAGTCTTTAAAACGCGAGCTTCTCACGCATGCCAGAATAAGCCCGCCTTTTATCCCAGAGATGCGAACAGACTCGTTTTATGATATAATGTCGACCAAGATGATCGACTTCGGCATCACGGTGCAACCTTCGGCATCTACGACGCAACATATCGTCAAGGTGCTCAACGCGGTCCCACATAATAAACACTCCATTAATCCGTCGACATACAACCTTGTTAAGTACAATCCAATCGCAGTACCCATAGAAACCAAGAATGCAGCCGGCCATATGGAGGAGGCCAGAGTCCAGCTTGGACTTTGGGTAGCAGCGTGGCACAAGCGGATGAATGCTCTTCGGACGAATAACGACCAGATTATTACGTTGCCACTTATAATGGCCGTGGAGCATGAATGGAAGCTCCTGTTTGCGTATGACGGAGAAAATGCAATTGTGAGTACAACGTTATTGATTGTGTAGTGAGAAAACAAACTAATTGGTCTTCAGAGTATTGCAGAGGGTATAAATATGGGCGGGACAATGGACTTGGTTGGCTTATATCGTGTTCTTGGGATATTAAGAGAGTTGGCGACGTGGATAGAGACTGAGTATGTTGCTTGGTTAGATAGATGGCTTGGGCTTGGGCAGCCTGCGGCTGATCCTGCGACTACCTCGTAGAGACATTTTCTATAGTTTTGGGCATTACCCGGGTATGATACTCGATTTGCAGCTATTCTCTCACCCTGACCGTGCCGTATGTATATCGGATCTCCGTTCCTGGATTAATTGCAATAGCACTGATTCATTCGTTCTTATCATTGGATGCATTCAATTGGGGATCTGCTCTGTTGTCTCGATTCTTACCAAACTGACACTACATCACCTTCTCCATATATGCATATACTCTCCCCAGTCTAGCTCACCTAGCCTCCATCATATCAGTTGCGGATGAGAAGGGAACATAATCGCAGGCTGCCGATAGCCTCTTGTCAACTTTCCGCGTTCCTCTACGCAAAACTATCAATAACCTATTGTTTCCCTTTCAGTAATTCCAAATTACCCTCAGGCCAACTATCAAGCTCTAAGACGTATCCGTCTTTCTGAAGACAGTCACAGTTGCTATATCACCAGAGACCTGAATGACCACCGTTTGCCTTCTGTCCTTATCTATACCCTTGGAAAGCATTATGTGGGTACCACGTAGCCTCTCCTCTATGAGTCCCAAACTGGAAGTCCCGACCACCTTTGCAGTCAGTCCTGGCACATCTGGGAAACGAAGATATCTACGCATGATATAGCACGTCATGCCATGGATATTATGTATATGCCATTCCTGACACTTGGGCCCTTGCCACTCGAATAACGCTCCCCGGATAATTGCCCCCTGCTCAGACCATAAGAGCTGTGGACGAGGCATATGGGAAGCAAGATGTTCCATATTCCTAAATGGACCATATTCACCATAGTTAGGCAGCCAGCTTAACCCGGGTTCTTGGTTTACCGTCGGCGAAGCAAGCTGCCGTTCAGTGATCATCCCAGCCTGTTGCAGCCTTTTAAGCATTGTCTGCCAAGGAATAGGGGCGACCTTGTCTCCTTACTAGACTTGCAGCCGAGAAACTGCGATGCTAGTGGAGATATGACAAGCAGTCAAGAAATATTTGGCTCGCTGTAGAGCGCTGAGAGAAGATATTCCAGAACAGCTCGAATCATTCCATTACCTTGTGGAATTAGGCTCATCCTTATGGGTGAATCTTTTATCCGCTCTTGCAGTTCATTCTTACAAAAGACAACACATTATGCTTTAAGTCTTTTATTCATTGCAAGGCCTGATGAGGATATTCACCTGATAAGGCCGCATTCGGAGAATGCGAAATACAGAAATGCTTACGCATATATATCACTCTGGGCATCATGCGAAACTTCCAAATACCCTTTCTAGTGGGGGTATCGATAGCGCATCTCGCTCTGACTTGAGAGGCTTGGAGTCGGCACAACTCGACCGAATGAGTTTACATCCTATCGCACCGACCAGTCCAGGGTTTCAGCGTTGGTTGGCCTCAATCCAGTGACCCTGGAGGAAAGGTTTTGAGAATACAAAGACGAAACCTTCCCTCTTATAGCAACCCTTCTCAGGATACGAGTTCACAAAGCGTTGGTCTTATGGCGATAGAATTCCAGGGATTCATATATGTAAATACTGCTGTACGAGACCTAAAAGACTCGATACACTAAAATGACCAATCCTTGCTGATTTACAACTTAGTTGAAAATCTCATAACTGAACCAAATTTCCTGTTCAAGTCCCTCCCAAAAGACATAAGCCGACTGCTCATACTTGACTGCAGTGGCGCAAGAGCCTTTCTTCAGACCTTGACCACCAATCTCGCTGGCCATGTTCTTTTGAGCAGTCCAAGAGTAAGGGTTGAGTACAAGATCAGAATACCAGAGCCCCTGACCAGGGCCACCCGAGCCGACCCAAAACAAGCGCAGGCGTTTGCTATCCTGAACGAGAGCCATAGGGCTTGTGCCCGGGTAGTAGCCTTGTCCTCCGTTCTGGGCCGCTACAGAACGCTGCTTTGTCCAGCCGCCATTTTCGAAAGTGCAATACCAGGTTGAGTCCCCTCCGCGACCATTCCAAAACACATGCAATTTCTGATTGAAATTGATAGCGTATGGGCTAGTCGATGGAGCGATGCCGACATTGTCAATGTGACCGACGCGACTCCATTGGGAGCCGTTGAAACTGACGTGAAAGATACCATCATCACCACTGCCGTTCCAGAAAAGCTGAATAGCATCCTGGTTAATTGCAGTGCTAGGCGATGTGCACGGAAGAAAGCCCATGCCACCAACTTTGTTGCTGACTTGATCGGCCGAGGACCATCGTGATCCGTCAAAAACTGTGTACCAGGTGCCATCATTCCCTTTCCCATTGTAGAAGAGGTAGATCTTGCCCTGGAAAACTACAGCGGATGGGGAAGTGTTGCTGGCGACACCAATGTTCTTTGCATCGTCATTGATGTTTTTGATGGGCGCCCAATTCCAATCATTCATCGATGTGTAGAAAATACCATCATCACCTCTTCCAACATAGAAGACGAAAAGCTTTCCATTGAAGGTAATCGTAGCTGGGGTGGCATGGTCATACACACCGATTCCATGGACAAAGGTGGCCAGATTTTGCTGAGAGCGAAAAGACATATTGTCAGATGTGAAGAGAAAATGTAAGCAAGAATATGTTTGTAGTGGATGTTGATGATGTTGTAGTTGTAGAAGGTACTGAGGTTGTTGCTCTGAGGGAAATCGAGTCCTTTTATACACGTTTATCGTGCTCCATTCATTCTTCCCTAATTGCTAAGTGGCAGTTAGGAGTAAGCTTCTGATCAAGTGAAGGACATTAAGTGAGACTAAGGGAGATTGTTACCCTGCAGTTAGGCACTCAGGCTGTAGAACCAGCGGTGCTGATAGGACGTCATAGGATGACTTTTTTTATCGACTTCTTGGTGTACTAGATACTCTCGTGGGTACTAATGGGCAAGTCATTTGTATGGGATTTCTAAGAAAAGAGCTTCTATAAAGACTAAGTAGATGTCTCTATACTTTCTCGATTATACACACGTACGTACCCACCAAGCCTAAGTTCTGGCTCTGTTTTGGCTTAGCTGAATCTGTTCTGAATGGATCTGGTGATCTGTTGGCCTTAGTACACGTTCTGTGAAGGCTTACAGGCTTGAACCCTCGCCTGTTCAATATGTGCCGCAAACAGTCATGTCTCATGCCCAAGCCCTGAGACTCAGCTATCCACAGCAGCGCCACGTTTAGCAAAGGGTTATGTTGTACTACTCATAAGGGATAAAATGGCAGATTCCAAGCATCAGCTTTAAAACAGACTAGAGACATATCCTCTGGAGAATTCCACTCTTTTTCTTCTAGATCTATTTTATCCTACGTACTGATGAAGAATGATTCTCTATATGAAGCTCTTACTATTGAAGATGGACGAACTGGGTACCTTTCATATACCATGTCCTATATTTCGTTTGGAATCTCTCATGCCGGGATCACACCACTGGTAAATTGGCCACTACTAACTAGTCCATAAGCACTGCAGCATGACCTACAGTCTCCTGCGACTACAGGCCGGAAGTTACGTTCCGTTACCTTCGTTCAGCCAGCCATGTCCAACACTTAGTATCATGACGACTCTCCAATGGGCTGAGACAGTAGATCAAACGAAGAGCCAGCTTATTGAGCTTGTACAGTTTGAAGCACAATCTCTTCTAACGCTTACTGTGATCACCTTAGGCTGACCAATTATTTGCTATCTTACCAGTGTTCCCTCCCTTGTTTTACAAACTGTCCGCTGCATATGCTATCGAGATCTGGTGCTGTATTAGACGTGCTCATAGAGTGAAGAGTCGAAGCAACTTGAGTGGGCATTGGTATGTAAAATCCTCTTTGGCAGAGGGCATGTTACTTCGACTCTGGAACAGGTACCTCACCCACCGCCAGTCTGCAATGAAAATATGTTAAGTGCCATATCTACAATCACGCAGCAGAGGCTAGCTGAACAGATGGGGTAGCTCGCATTTCTTGGCAATGCTACTTTCATGCCTTGCGGGAAAATTTCAAGTACAGCATGCCTAAGTTCAAGTTTTTCATGAGGAGTGGGGGGTGGTGGGGCAGAAGCGAAGTATTTCGTATAATATGTAATAAATCCCGGTCACACCTTAGTCGACTAAACACCGAGGCTGGTTATGTACATGCATGATGCGAACCTGAACTCTTGTCTAGTATGCACTTGGCTACATGGATGGCTTACTATGAAGGACAGGAAATATGGTACAGAAGTATCTGGATCACATTTCAGATCGACTCCCGGCAACGCAGTGACCTTATCCTGTGATAAAACCACCTCATAAATTCACAAGACTTGGAAATGGGACATATCCTATAATGGAATATTATAGAAAAAGAATGCATTCGTGAACAATTATCTCAATGTCGTTAAGACAACAGCTGGATGTCGTGGCCGGGTGATAACTATGTCATTCTAATCGAAAGATATTGAACATCAGCTCGGTGGTGAAACTTTGAAGCCGGTGGCTGGCTGATGAACTAAGACGCCTAAGACAGATTCAGATTTTCAGTGCGCATTTCTCTTGGATGTATATCCAGCCACCTAATTTGTCCATCCCACCTACGTACTTGCGCGATAATCCGGTTAAAACGATATATAAACTATATATAGCTGGCATCTGAGACGACAGTTCTGGGCTATACCGTTATAGGGTTATTTGCTCGGTTCGATCAGCGCTATAAACGCCAGGTCCTCCCCTTGTCTCTAAAAGTTAGCTGAAGCCATGTAAAACGAATATCTTAAGCTTGTTTTTCGCTTCTCAGCTAGCCACATTTTTGCCACTGCCCATTTGCATATGCTCTGCGATAATCCTTGTCGGACAACAGAAGGCGGTATGAGCCTTATTCTCAATGGCTTATCACATTTTTAGTTGCCACCTTTCTCACTTGCAGCTACCCCGTACTCTATGGATATCATTGTTGTCATTTGACATTGCCAAGGAATGTGAATGTAGATACTTGGCCGTGTATCTTGCCTCAGGCATTAATAGTTGTTTAACCTATGGTTTGAGATTGATGCAAGGAGATGCTATGGCGTTCATATTCTTGGCCAGCCAAAGAATGAACTAGGACATGAAGTTTAAGATTACACAGCGTTTTTTCACACTGTGGCTAAAGTCACATTCCTCATAGTCAAATGATAAGCCCATTACCTGTAACTAAAAGACATGATAAAATGATGTGCTGATCGTGATGGCGTGAGAAAGGAGAATCTAGACCATAGCTACCTTGGTTATTTGTATACCTGGTCCGCTGACTGGTCATACTACTATGACGGTTGGGTTTCCAATGGGAATAGACTAGGCCCTTCTTGGTTTATTGTTAGTAGGATTGCAGGGTGAAATATGAGCGTACCGAAGATGTTATGTCCTAGAGCTAGTGAGGCTTATTGAAGTAAAGAAGTTTGATTAATAGCTGGTGAGTCAAATTCGATGAATGTAGCAGTTAATGTATATATGTACTTCGTGTAATCGCCGTAGTGAAGTAAGTGTTCACTGGCGATTAGTCGTGATTACTCCAATGTTGTGTAGTGATGAAGTTGTGATTGGGGGGAATTCGCGGGATACATGTGATATAGCTGCGAGGGGGCAGTGAAGGCGACCCTGTAATTATTGTCTTGTGTTTACGATAACTAATTAATCGCCTACCCAGAGATTTGAAGTTCGTTATCTGAGAAAGCCAAGGCTACCGAGTTACCCAGCACTCGTCATATCTGAGTTAGTATGTCTGTCCATTGCTGCTGCTTCTGCGCAGCAAATGGCTAATGGGAAATAAAAGAATGAGGAATATTATCGATTGCGATGCACTAACACCTGTCGAAAGCGTCAAAAAACGGTTTCAGTGGTTATTTCTTAGGCAAAGTTACGACCAGATTAATCAGATCGTAAAACATAAAATCCAGATCTACGATTAACGCTTTGCAAGCTCCACAAAGCGTCCTGCCGTGTCTTTCAAGAAGGTCCGTCATAAGCTATCATAAGCTGGATCTGTGATCGCTGTAAACGCTGCCCAGAACAATTCGATCTGCCGCGGTGTGGAAGCTACCCCCAGATACTTGAGTATTTGTCTATCCCAGCTGATCTAGGAGATATGGTTTCCCCAATAATTTAACATTGTCGATTACTAAGTACTGGATTGCAAAATCCATAATATCCAAACCCCAGTGGTTCATAAATACATAATAACGTTACCTATAGAAATATTCTCTTTATAAAAACCAGTAATTCCCGCTTAAAACCAAAACATCACAGCCATAGCGCAATCCGCCTTGTGGCGAATTCCGTCGTCGCGGTACCGCATACACCCGTGTCAGGTAGTCTCATGATAGCGGCAGCCCACTTTCCAGTAAATACACTCTCAAGCAAGAAATTAAGCCAATGATTAATAATATCAAATAGCGGGTCTATTCGCCGTGTCGCATGGAATTTCGGGAAAATGATACATAAAACGAACAAGCGCATGCAGGGCCTGACAACTTTCCTTCTAACCAAGGAATGCTATTGGCAGAGTTATATTCGTACCTTTTGCTGGCCATTAATTTTAGGTCATCTTTTAGAAGTAGTGAAACACTTGGTGGCTGGCGGTGGCGTTGTATTCCAGGCTGAGGATGTCCTGTGCGTGGTTGGGACAAGTCAAGAGTCTCTTTTGTGGTATATATAACAAATGGGAAACGCGACTGCCTGGGACAGGGAACTCATATCTGCTACTAATACCTGTCAACTTCCGGGGAGAGGGGTCCTGTGCCCCGATTGGTAATTGACTACTGCTTTGAGCTAAAACTTGGCTTGACCATTTGTGCATAACGGCTTCAGGTCCCGTCATGAAAGCCATGGGCAGGGGTATTTTGAGCTAGTATTCATAAAAATTGACAATACAACACCACTTTGCAACATCCCAGTTTTCCGTCTTGGCAGATGTCGGGAGCATAATGTAGTGAACATAAAGGGGGATACCGTTGTAGTCATGATAGTTATCACGCACGAATAGTGGTATACATACATACTGCGATCCTGTGTTTCAGCAAATGCCAATTATTATTTTAACTTGATGTGTAGCTTTCCCTCCAGAAATTGGCCCACTAAAACACAAACTGCTCAAGTGTACGTAGAAACACTGCAAAGTCCAATTTCAGCATCTGGGATTCACGGTTCCCGGCCATCTAAACTGTATCCACGTCATAGGGGTCAATAAGCCCATAGCACACACCGTCCGACGCTATGAAGGTATCAGATGCTTTAGGGATAACATGTGTCATATCTCAATCTGGAAAACAACGGTGAGGAACAAGCAAGTCGTGTGGTGATTGGTAGAGGTTCACTTGTTAACAGGGATGTGAGAAGAAGCGCTATCAACTATTGAACAGCTTTCTCCAAGAAGCGTGGCTTATTCTAGAAGCCTTCGTTACTCTGTCTGATTGTCTGATTATTTTTGACTATGAGCTGTGCAAACCTTATTCAACCGAACACATTGTCAATCATCTCTTTCAAATATGGCCTTATTTCTGAAGGTACTCATTTCGTTGGGAATTGGAACTGTTTATTGACCATGATCTCTAAATCGAATAGGCGAGCTTGGCTTGCCAGTCCTTTTCTGTTGCGCAGTGACTGCTTGGTTGGTGTGCAGCGTGTGTAGGTGGCTTGAGCTACTGCGCATAATCCATGTGCCTTGTGTTTCAATGCCAGAATGCGGAATTCTAGAAGCCTGAATTTATCTTTGTCAACATTGCAATTGGTTAACAGTTTTCTTTGAGCATGTGGCTTCATGCATATGGGTGGATAACCACTAATTGAACATGTGTCGGTTCTTTGAAGTAGAAGAGAGGTCTGCCTTAACAATGACAAAGAACACGATATCCTTTGCGGATAGCTACATGCCAGCCAAATCATGGTGTCAACGATACCATTTACCGTTGTTTGGAGGCATGGTGAGGATACGCCCTTGATCCCAAAGCATGGGATTATTTCTATTAAAGCCCATTAGCATGACTTCACCTTTAGCTTCCTTCCTCATCTTCCAGGCTTCCAAACCCTCTTTTTAGATGCAAATAGTAGCCTGAATCGGCCGATTTCTTCACCCAAACTCGCAATTTCATTTCTCCGTCGTTTAATCGCCTATCCTTTCCTCATCGACAAGACAATATGCCTGCTACCACGCGCCTACAAGAAGCTCTCGCGCTCCAAACACTTGCCACTCCTCCCTCTGCAGCACCATATTCTACCTTTACCTGTTTCAATAATATGCCAAATGAACTACGAGACATGGTATGGGATTTGACCCTTCCCCATTGTCAGGTCTACTATCTTAAGCCTTCCTACAAGCAGAATGATAAATGGCTACGAATCAAGTCCCCTCCACTTCCCGTCGCTCTGATGGTCAATAAAGAGTCACGAAGGCAAGCCCAATTTCATCTCAAATGTTTTCCCATCTCAACAAACCCGCTGCTACTTCACGAGAACCGACCCTATGGATATTTCAACCCCAAGACAGACGTCCTGCATTTGCCCTATTGGGGTAACCGATGGAAATTGGGCAGATTTCTTTTTGAGAAACTGTCTCTACATCTCGATGCCACTGAGTCTCATTCGACAGTCAGAATCATTTTACCCGACCTTATTGAGCGCTTGAAGTACGCGGTGGGGATGCAAGACATCTTTATTGTTTTACCTGAAGAGATGAACGGATTCAAGCGGCACACATCATGCAAGAAATGGATACCTGTGGGAGAGCCAATTGTCAATCGGCCATGCCAGAACCCTGTCATGGGTGGACTTTTCAACCGACGCAGCTTCCATGAGAGCATCGAAAGATGGTCCCCGACCGTGTTCAACATGTTATCAGAAACCCGGAAAGACTACCCTCAAGCAATTCTCACTACTATGCCCCTCGCCTGCAGATGCCGAGGCGTCGCTGAGAGAATGGCCGCCAATATTAATTCGTCTTTTGACACTGGGGCTTATTTGTGTAACTTGCATTTCTGCCTGGTTGCGAATCACTAATCGAAAAATGAATCGTCTAAAATAAGGGCCGGCTCGGGTAGTAACGGCTCATTACCGAAGGGGAGTTGAAAATATGCAGCCACTTCTCTTTTCACTTAAAGCTGAATAGCCATACGATGATAATTCTACTTCAATAAATAATAATTTAACTGAACTATTCTTGAAACAAAGGATAGGGAATAGTATTTGTGGTATGTATACCCTATATAAGAGATTGCCATGACATAATCTAATGTTCATTGTATCGTGGATTTATAATATAGGTGTTTACTGATACGCTCTGTAGTACCTCTAGTGCCCTCTTCTCACATAATCTTTCCATGCAACCGGATACTCTTCCGTTCATCCTGTGCGGCTGACATGCCATTTCGAGTTAATGTTGATTGACGTCTTTGTACGTGAGCCAATGACCACCTACTGACAGAGGGCCTCATTACTCATGAGACTTGCTCATCTTAAATAATTGGCTGGATCAAGTGGAGAACATTCCCATATTTGGCTCATTGCAGTGTTATCGCAAGCCTCTTCTGATAAAGGTTGGACTTGTCAGTTATGATAGGTTATTACCTGGCATCGTGCGTAGCATACGAGGCGGAAACCAGAATTTATGGGTGTCTTTACTTATGTGCCGAGTACCGGAATACTGAAGCATGTTGAAACTGCGTGTGGCCTGACATCTACGCCATATTACACACCACTATGCGCGCCCTATCAATTGTGCTCATTACAGTCTGACACGGTGTCGAACCCGCCGGTCACAAAGTAAATTGCGGTGAACAGCGCCACCACAAGGATAGCGACTAGATCGGCAAGGTTTCTTAGTAGCTTATGGTTTGTGGGAATGAGTGCGTATCGCAGATGCAGGAGGCCGACCACATCAGTGTAGCGGTTAGGAGATGTCGAGTCTGGTGTTAGTCAATTTCATTTTCAATCAGCGGTAAGCAGAGATCAGTGACGGTAATGGGACCGCCATAATCTAATCTACGCCCCCCCTTCTTGTCCAATGCTGGGGCTGATCAAACAGGACTCATTAAGTGTATATAGCAGCACTTTAATAATTCTCTCAACTCACAACCAAGCTTCTCGCCCCGTCATTTCATCTCAAATATCTTTGAACCCTGTTTTCTCATCTTTGACTTTATGATCTAATGGCCTTTGCCTGCGGCATCTGCTGGAAAACATGGCCGACTTGGCAACCCCGCGACCAACATGTGGCAGATACATCACATAAAATCCCGGATTTCGAATGTGATACCTGCCATCGCTACTTCAGCGATGAGCGGGCCGTCCAGAATCATATGAACGCTCTCAATCACTGGGCTGACTCAGGATCAGACCTCAGCTATTCTTGCAGTTTCAAGAACTGTTTCGACGACTTTGACACTTCAGATGAACTAAGGCATCATGAAGTCAATGAGCATTTTTATTGCCAACTATGCGACCAGATATTCAAAGACTTTAATAGCATCAAGATGGTTAGTTCTTGGCATCTAAAGCTGTTGGCGGTTAATAAATAATAACTTACATCTATAGCATACCCGCAGCAGAAAGCACCGTGGGGAGAAACAGCCTTGCCCCTTCTGTGGCTCTTTATACGTGACTGCAGCGGGAGTATTCCATCATTTAGAGAGTGGCGCTTGTTCTAAAGCTCCTCTAGACCGGATCAAGGTGTACGAAGCAGTCAAACGTAGGGACCCCAATGGTTTGCTTACCATGAAACTTCTCGTATGGTCTGGTTCGAGCAGTTTCGAAGCTACAGCAAAGTCTTGGAATGCAAATACCAAGACGTTTGATTGCTCTATCTGTCACGACCACTTCAAAACCCTTTATTCTCTCAATCAGCACCTCCGATCGCCAAAACATGCGCAAAAGATCTATCACTGCCCAAACCAGGGTTGTGGTAAGGAGTTTGGTGCGCTAGCTGCTGTGACTAGTCACCTAGAAAGTGAGAAGTGTAATTTCATGAGCTTTGAGGATGTTCAAGAGTCTGCAAAACGAATCTTTGATCCTGGTCGCATGATTGCCTTCTAAGGCATGTTTGCCAGGGATCGCAAACTTTGATCAAGATAAATAGATAAAAAAAAGAAGTATATATGGTAAACCTTGCCTAGTAGTCAATAACGAAGTTAATTGTGGTAGATTTGAATTATTTGCCCTACTATACCAAGGACTGCTTGTAATTTATTAAATTACCAACCTTTCGTCCGTGCGCTTACACTATTCGTGCTTTCGTAAAAATATAAATTTTTATCCGTGCACGCTGGTTGGTCTCTGAACCCACTACTGCTTGTGCCCTTATCAGGGGATCAATAGCAACAAGCTATAATGTGACACTTTTGAACTATTGACCAAAGGTGGGTATTTGATGCTATTTGATACACTAGTAACTAATATTTACCATATGCGGGAGATTCATAGCAGAAGTCTCGAGTCATGCAAACTTATGTTTGCAACTCCATAGTCTTAATTCAATTCGGGTGGCATCCAGGCCAATATGGAAAAGTTCCGCTAGGATCGCAAGTATCTCGGACTCATGCCAGGAGTCGTCCTCCATCAACTTATGAATCGTTGGATAGTGAAAACCTTTGGTTGATAGATATCAGAAGTGCTGACGACAGCCTGGTACTGTAGTTTGGTTCTTATGTTATTATCGATAAATATGTCAAGGCGCGTTTTGAATGATCTGTATTCCTTGCGCGTAGCTTGGCATTGCATCCAGTCATATTCGAGGTTAATGGGCTTATTGAAATCATAGAAAAACCTACCGTGAGGGAAGACATTGTGTTCGCTGTTGTTGACTGTACATTCCCATCATCCCCCCCAATGTCGCCCACTAGATACAACCCCGTCATTCCACCGTCCCATCCCACCAAACCCCTTTCTTTGCCTATCCATCCTTACTCAAAGCTCTCATCTCTCGGCACATTGCCAAAGTCAATTCTTCCAAGTAACCACGTGGACGTTGCAGCGGTCGGTCTGGCCAACCGATCACAAGCCGCTGCTGTCATAGTCCCAAAGGTGAACGTATTGGCTTGCAATAATATAGAGATGTATTGCTGAGAGTAAGGTTGGGAAGGCAGAGAAAGGGTTTTGGACATGATTGTGCTTGGGGAAGAGGTGTGGACGATCGATGGGAAGGTTTGGCCGCCATTGTAATTAGCTAGCCTTATCGCAGCATCCACTACTTATCATCCACACTAACCACAAACGGGATCTCTTATCGTATCTTCTTATCTGTCCATCCCATACAACACAGGTCCAAGTTATGGTAGAATCAGCCATCTTTTAAAAATGCAAAAGACAAGACGAGGGCGAAATGCACGGGTTGGCAGGCTGAGATATTCCTTGGCGCTATGCTTGGATGCGTCACTATGTTGATTACTTTGTTTATCAGCGCCTGGGGAAGTTCTTACTTCCCCACCTTGTCTTTTCATGATTGTCGCCAATCTGGGTTGGTCATGTTTCTTTTGGTGTAGGTACTGGATCAGCCTGAGGATTGAGCTTAAGTAAGTGCAAAGACTTCAAAATGCGACGTTAATTTCCAGAACTAGGATGCAAGCCTCAGGGGCAACATTTAGCTTCCGGTGGATAACAGGGGTGCTATGATTAGATCTCAAACCTAGGTAAGATTGGTTAAATAGTAAAACATTCTGAAGATTTATGACTTATTTAGAATATATGTTGTAAGCATTCTTATAACTTATTATCTTTACTTAAAGCTTTTAGACTAATAGTAAGATATTTTTATTTACGTTCTGGTATAAATACGAACATTACTACTTAATATTACGTCAGGAGTTGTATTTCTCCCCAATCCGTCAGCCTGCAGAATTGGCGTCTCAGAATATGCATGTTGGTTGATGCTCCCAACATCACCCCGGCCAACAACAAGGGCTTGTCATTTTTTACCTCTCTGATCTTCTTCTTCGAAGAATGGCCGCTTAAATTTTTTTTATTTCTCCATCGATGGCCCATCGCGATATCTACATACTTTGTTAACATCCATCCATCCGAATTTGTAATCATGGCGAGCGCCCAGGAAGCAGAACAGATCATCCAAAGCTTGAACAGCCATGGCACGTAAGTGACTTGCAAACTTGATCATATGCATAATGGCTGACTCGAAAAAGACTTCTAGGAAAGCATATTGAACACAGCGCCAAGAGATTGTTGTATGAACTTCTCCGTTATACCAATGGCAAAACCTTCGCCAAAGCCAGCGCAGCAAATGAATCTCCTTTCATCAGCTTCAAGATACATCCCAACAGAATTGTCATGGATTGCAACAATGACGACTTTACCAAGGCAGATCTCGAAGCTATTTGCCTGCCAGTCAACAAACATCAAACGAAAGGAGCCAATTTCAAGACCATTGTCACCGCCACTAGGAAGGTTCATATTCTGTCTGGAAACTTCTCATTTGAGTTTCGACACAACATATTTGATGATAGTGGCGATATGATGAAGCCTATTTGGGCCACGCCCGCGGAGACCATCCCCGACAATTCGACTCGCATCACGCTCTACCTTCATGACCAAGGCAGTAACGAAGATGTCCAAAACCTGAGAAAAGTTGTTGTTTCTCAGTTTGAAAGACTTCGGGAGGTATGCCTTCTTTTTTTGAAGTATGTTCAATCAATGAGGATCGAACTTTTCGACAAACATGGCAAGATGCTTCAATCCAAGTATTTTCGGAAGCACACTGTCGATGAATATCGAGTCTCTCTGAACGTGACTACCCTCCATGGGGGGATAAATAAAATTCATACCCAGCTTTATCATGTGACAGAGCAGCCAGCGGACGGTTTGTCAGCAAACCTCATGCTGGCTTTCCCCTTGACAGACCATTTCAAGGTTCGAGCTGATACCAAGCCAATGAAAGTATTCAATTTTGTACCACTGCGAACATGCCCACTCGGAGTAAGTCACACCAGACTCAGGCCGATGACCGTCCGCTAATCATTTTGCACAAGTTCCACGTTCACTCAGACTTCGATTTCATAGACGACCGACATGGTATAGTCACCACATCAGCCTATGACCTCAGCATCCAGGATCAGGTCGCGAACACGTTCTTTCAAGCAATTTTACAGTTCTGCGAGCACGCGACTCTTCGTTATGACTGGCCATTATTCCTTACGCCCAGAGTGAGAGACTTGGACCCTTTCTGGTCTGATGTCGGTGTCAAGATTCGAAGTTCGATTGCGCAAAATCCTGCTCTGATACCTCAAGACCCGAAGCATTGGCGTCTCGCCAGTCACCTTACTAGACTGAGTGCAGATTCCCAAGATAAAGCTGGACGCCCCCCGGTGGACCACCGGGTCAATGGTCCGTTTCTTCCGAGCAAGTATGCTCCAGGAGTGGCAAATAAGCTGGAAAGATATCGTCCTGCAACTCTCAACAGTTCTCAATTTCTCAAACTGTTGGAATTGCAGTTTAATACCCCCAGCCTAAGGGTATTCACGATGAGTCGCACGAAGGAGTCGCACGATGCTCTAGCTCGGGTTCTTTCAAAGCTTTTCGCCGATGAGGAACAATCTGACAGGATGAAATCACTTCCTCTCCTGCAACTGAGAGATGGCAATCTGGCATCCGCAGCGTCTAGACCGGTCTATTTCCCCACAACAGGAGATATTGATATTCCAGAAAACTTAGATCTGCGAGTCGTTAGCAACTCTGCAAGTCTTGGACTCTACCCAAAAGCTCTATACCGGCAACTGGGAGTCTTAGAGGCAACGGAAGTTCAAGTGAGAAGCTTGATCATGGACCGTTTCTCTAATTCCATAAACTTGTCACTTTATGATATCAAAAGCTATCTCAGATACCTATACCTCACCCATCAGCCTTCCAACGCTGAACACGAACAGGCTTACCACGCGGTGAAGATCATGACTCTCGAAATGATAATTGAGAAGCCTTGGGGGAGCATTGTTTACTTACCGGGAATGGATCATCTATATACCCCCCAGAAGCTTCTTGGCCTTGGTATGTTTAGGCTGAGGCATTCTCTCACTTTCTTGCACACCGAGATATTGGAGGATGTACCAAACCTTCCCACCTTCTCCCATTTAACCTGGAAGAAGTGGTTGTGCGATTGTCTTGGGATCCGGGAAAGGCTAAGTCTATTTCGACCGAAAACCCTCGACCAACAAGAGTCAAATGAGGACATTTCTTCAACCACCGACGAGACCGACGTTCTATCTGAGGAGTTTGACTATGTGTTCAAGCATTTTCCAGATAGATTTTTGGGCTTTGTTCAATATCTTTGGGAATTTGATGGACCTCGATTACTGAAAAGCCCAAGCCTCGTGTTAAAGATTCAAGAGCTTCCTGCGCACAACCTGTGCATTAGGGGCTGTTCACTGAATCTACAAGATACATGGGTTCCACTCAAAGAGCTCAAAGTCTCCGTTAAGTCCTACATGGAGTATCCTGATCACTTTCCTTTCCTGAAGCTTGAGGAGGAGGAATCTATGGATCTGGCTATTGCTACCAAATGGAGTTTTCTAACAACACATTTTGCCGTCAAATCGACAAACAATATGGACTTTTTACTGGGAATTCTGGAGTCCATCAAGCAGTCATGCCATATACTCTCACCCTGGCAGACGGAGAAAGTGATTGAGTTATATACTGCCATAAGGGGGAGATTTCTGATGTCTATTGGCAACGAAAAAGAACAAGCCCTGTAGGCTTTTATCCGCATTACCTTGGAGATCGTGTTAACAATTTTATAGGTATTTCTTTCAAGATTCTGGTATTCTGTATATCGATGAAACAGGACCAACTTGGACAGGCCTCTCTAGTTGCCTCTGGACTGCACCTCCTGGCATGATCTCTGCATATTCTCTCAGGGCCTTTTATGAAGAAAGAATCCATGATAAAAAGCAGATAGATAGTCTCTACGATATGTTTCATGTGGAGATGGATATACGAGATGCTACTGTCCAAGACTTGGTGGAGGAATTACTTCTCCTACGAAATGAGGGGTGTGAAGATATTGCTCGCGTTACCGACATTTACAAATATCTGGACAAGGAGATAATTGCATCCTCTGAAATGAGGTGGGTACATCGAACCCGTCCCCCCCTACCGAACTAATCAAGTATCAGAATTGCATTTGATGAACACATTGTCATCTTAGTCAAACGAGACGCCCTTTCGATTTGGCTTTCAGCCTCAGAATGCTTCTGGTCAGAGGCAGAAACCGCACAGTTAAATAGCAGCCTGAAGGGATGCTACCCCGATCTAAAGGAATTCTTTGTCGGAAAATTGGGTATTAAGATATCCGCTTACGATAAACTATTGGACTCGACTTCGACAAGTCTATATGACACTAAAAGAAACATGTTGTCCTTGATGGATGAGACGAATGGATCGGTGCCCGAATTCCCCTTAGAGCCAATCCGAAAAGCAAAGATTTTCCCTGTCAGCCATTCATACAGAACCGGTCAGCCATGGAGACCTACTGAACTATATTCTGTTGACACGGAGTTTGCTATTGGAGACCGGGAGTGTCTCAATAGATTACTGAAATTTAACATCAAGATGTTAGATTTCGGTCTAGAAGAGGTGCGGCGGCTGCAGCCTTTTTTTAGATGGCTCTCGATTGAAGATCGCTATCTCTCAAGATGTGCGACGGAAAAATTGGACAGAGTCTCACCATTTGGGTCGAGACGATGGGATTTGAGTACCAAGGCATATCACATTGCTCGGTAAGTTGATCAATTCTGATTCAGGACATTATTCTAATTATGCATCATCTTGACAGTATTGGAGCAACGTTCAACAGCTACGGGTCCTGTGATGATGCACTCTCTTTGTACCAGCGACTGCAGACAGTGCAAATTGTCGAAGTCGCCTACATTTTTATGAAACTGGAAATTATCCAAGATGGCCAAATCATTCAGTCCGATGTAACACATGCCACCCTGGCCCATATATCCGATCACAACAACGGGCTTACTATCTATGTGGACAAGGACCATAATGACCAGCAGCTGTGCTTTTTCTCCGTCTTGCCCCGAAAGCTTCAACAATGGCTCATGCAAGACTCATACAGAAGCCCCAACGGCACCGCGTTCGAAGTCACCAATGCCCTTACTTCAATTTTTGCTAGCAATGTTTCTGTTCTGGATGGTATTCTTGAGGATCAAGGCATTGTGCAACTTCCTTTTGAGAATCAGGGCGCCATCCAAAGAAAAGCCAAGATAAGAGTACGACTCCCCGAGGTAGACCAAAAGGAGCCGTTTTCTTTGGTCATACGTAAGCGACTATTTTAGGATTGTATTGTTGATAGATAGAATGAGAATTAGAATTCTTACATTTGTCTTTGAACCACCTACCTAGTATATTATTAAGAACTTGCTGGTCTGGCATAACCAGTTAGAGTGACATCCTTCTGCCAATAGAAAATAACATATATTAACGGATTCTCTCTCGAACACTAAAGCGTATACACTCCCAGATAACAAGACGATGACGACTTATCGAGGCTCGACAGCTCTGGTTAGTTTAGACATATCAGGCCTCAACGGCCGTGCTAAATTCTACCTACCTTTTATGTTGGCGTGCACGGCTCGTGACGACCTTCTGATTATGATTATAAGTAACTATGAACCTGAAACTATCTAGTTGTCGGAAGTTTCAACATTTTCCAGACAGTGAGTAGAATGCACACTGAGGCTAAGGGCAGCATGGCAGAATGTAATACCGTCTCTGATGCAATGGAGAGTTTATTGCGGAGGCAAAAGGCCTAGATGCTTTGAAAGTCCAAAGCCTGTGCTCAGTTTTTTTTTTTCAAACCCTTCCAGTTGCATAAGCAATCGCGGTTACACGCTTAGTTGGTCTTGATGGTGAGTGTGCCCCCCAGCCCGCTTGCGTAGTTGGACAGGGCGTGGTACTGTCAACGCAACGAGAGTGCCATCAACGCAGACCCAGACGATGACAGCTACAGTCGCAGTGGTGACAGCTTGGACCGTTTCAGCAAAGTATCAGAGAACTATAAGACTATAAACAGTGATCCCGAAAATATGGGTATGACCAAAACTAACGACGACTTATATGATAATAGGTTCAGCCTTGTTCTTCAGCTTGCCGTGGCATCCGCCCTCTGGTATTTCACACGCAGCACTTATAGAGATGTCGATGCCAGCGGACGTCAGGATATCTTGTTATCCAACGAGCTTACATGTACCTTCGGTTTCTATGTGAGGCTAAACCGTAATGAGGAGTATGATATCTGGACTTCTCTAACTCTTCTCTGGTGGTTCCTATGTACATATT
The DNA here is from genome assembly GCA_013184445.1 of Fusarium sp. NRRL 53497. Classification (NCBI taxonomy): domain Eukaryota; kingdom Fungi; phylum Ascomycota; class Sordariomycetes; order Hypocreales; family Nectriaceae; genus Fusarium; species Fusarium sp. NRRL 53497. Next base: position 75,294 of record JABCJZ010000365.1, on the reverse strand, counting down.
CTATCCTAGTATAAAGCAACTAATCAGACCTTAATGCGTTTGGATATAAGTGGTAATGGTCTTACTGATTTGCCGATTGGCGTGGATAGATAACGTGGTGGTTGTCTGCCATTGCACTAATCTCAAGGTAAAGGATTTCAGTTCTAACCAGGGATATCAGGTAGCCGCGTTTCATGATGACTACTCTTCTTCAATGGTACGCGTAGGATATTGGTTGGCTACGCTGAGTTTAATCGCCAGATTGTCTCTGAATGAAAAACAAGATATTCCTCCCCAAGGTTAAGGAAATCGGGATAACTATAGCCTGGCCGTCCTTTTTACCTCCTGAGACAACCACGTTTACTGCCAGCTTGCTATATAAAAAGTTTCTGCTTATATTCCATATGGCTTATATTCGCCTTACCTATATTACTAACAAAGAGGAGAAGCGGCCCCTGGAAAGCCCCTCTACCCTTAAATCAATCACGCGACAACCACCCAAGAGCGCTACACTACACCCGGCAAAGGCTTAATTGCAGTGTGTCATGTGCTAACCATAAAGCCTTGACATGCCAGATAGAATCTGTAGTGATTCCGTTAGACACCCTTGTTCTAGCTCTCACAGTGAATCCAGGTCTCTATTCACGACATATGTATACTCATCGAAAACTCATCACAATTCATAGTGACGTGATCTAAGCTTGGGGAATAGCTGTCAAATGGTATCGTATCAAATACAACCACTTCAAGTCTGCTAATATCCCAAGGACAGTTCAATGTTTAATTAAATACCAGCTCGTTCTGCTGCCCATATCTGTGGCAGAGAATACAAGCAAAGACCCTCAAGCAACTTCATCTTCCAGCAGACCTGTCAGTTAAGACAGTAGTGCTCAACTGTACCCATTTGGAACAAGACGAAAAAGCTCAAATCAGCCTCTTGTGTCTCTTAGAAGCTAATCTGAATCAAGATTGTCCCCAGTCAGCTGCCGCCTATGGGCCCATCGTCAACATTGGCCGTCATCCTGAGGGGGCGTCTAACCCATCGTCATTAACAGAAAGTGAATAAATAACAAGTCTGATGCACACTGGCAAAGAAAATACTGCAATAAAAACAGTGGAATAAGCGCAACACAAACAAAGATACACCCAAATGTCGACCGCGTATCTCTACTGCCATCCCTAGACTATTTGACCATACCCTTCAACTTGGATCTATACAGGCGATGGCGGTTTACTTCACGATCTGGTATCGCCTCCGGAAAAACACGACGTGACATCTGGGACAGCAAAAGCTCCAATCCCATTGTCACGTGCCCAACAGGTTCTCTTTTCTATGTCCCAATTCTCATAGTCGACGAGACGAACGCGTCTTGCTCCATGATTCTCTAGTATTTCTTTCACGCTTGCCAACTTTTCATCGTCAGGCTTTGCCTCTGTCGATGGCGGTTTGTCATGCAGGTGAAGAATGTCCAGGGGACTCATTGTAACTCGACCATTGCCTTGTATTGCGTTGACATCTGCGCTGTGCTGGAGGAGCATCTCAATGACTTGAGGTGTCACAATTGCATGCACACACGCAATACCAAGCAGACTCATTCCATCTCTGTTTATCATATTGGTATGAGCACCGTGCTGCAGCAAATACTGAATAGCTTCCAGACGTGACTCATGTGTATCAGACTTCTCCGTAGTTGCATCTTCATTCTCGTCTTCGTCTTGGCCTCCGCTCTCATCACCATCAGTTGTCGCAGAACCAAAGATTCGCGTCATCATGGCTAGCGCAAGTGGTGTGTTTCCTTGAACATCTCGGGCATTAACGTCCGCTCCCCACTCCATAAGCCTCTGGGCTTTCACCAATTCATCGCCACGCCATTCCCGGAAGATAGAATGAAGGGGGGTCTCTCGATATACACCCTCCCTTGGAGTATTAACATCCACTCCAATCGAGATGAGTGCCTCAGCAAAAGTCCAATTGCCGCCCGCGACAGCTGAATGAAGCAACGATTCATGAGCTCGACCTTTCATGCGCTCCATGAGGAACTTCATGACCTCGATTCCAGACTCGGTTTTAGGCACACTATTGAGCGCATTATGGATCATGACTTGACGGTCCCAATCCTGGTTGTTGCCGTACGAGAGGAGAAGGGCCGCCAGATCCGCCCTGCATGCTTTTGCTGCTTCTGTGAGGGCCCCGTCTAGCTGAAGTGGCCGGCCAGTGTAAGATGTGGATTTGGCGGCATCGATGATGGCTCTGACTATATCGGCATTGCCACTTTTTACCGCCTCATGGATTGGAACGTCAAAGTGCGGTGCTGTCGAGCCTCTCCAATCTTGTGGTCTTTTGCCCACGGCTGTAATAGTGGCACTGAGATCCGCTCCATTTTCCGCCAAGACGCGTACCAAGTCAAGCTTTCTGTGACAAATAGCTAGGCCGAGAGGTGTAAAAACCGATAGAGTGGGTAGATTTGGATCAGCCCCGTGTTCAAGGAGTATTCTGCAAGAGTCTGTATGATAGGATCGGGCTGCTAGGTGAAGCAAACTATCGCCCTGAGCATTGCATTCGTTAGGATCCAACTCTCCCTTACTAAGCCAAGTGTCTAGTACTTCATGAAGGCCAAGTATAGCACACCCAAATGCTGGCTTAGTATGCGGTCGAATAACAGCTTTCAGGGTGGCATAAGCTGAAGAGACATATGTAGCGATCTCAGCTCTCATGTGATCAGTTTTGCTGTATTCGCCCAGGTAGAATGAGTTTTGAGCGAGACGGACCCAAGCTCTATACGTCGCAGCTGAGTTAGAGGGTGCACCAAGAAACTGGGCCACCAAGGACTGTAAGGTGCAAGTGGAAGCTTGTCGAGAATGGCTGCCAACAATTGTAAGATGTTCCGAAATAGATGCTGCACAGTATAGGGCCCACGTCTCCAGCGGGGATCCTTCATAACCCTCTAAGAGTGGTTCAAATGACTGGGAGTAACACGATTGATTATCGTCATGGCTGTGTGGGTCGGTCCAGTCCAGATAGCACTCGAATGGGGGAGGCTCGAATCGGGATTCTGGGGCCGTAATTTCACTCGCAGAAACTTCCTCAACGATTTCGGTGTTGGTTGTCGTGGGTAAGTTTGTCTCTGGCATGACCTGGTGATCCTCCTCTTCAGAAGGTATTATCTTAAGAACCTTCCTTTCCTCGAACTCCGACACGCGGAGAATCACAGGGTCATCCCAACTCTCTTCACCATCACTGTCAAGAACTTCTCCTTGTTCAGTTTCAACCTCGTCTGGTAAGGTGAGACATAGTAGTGTTCTAAGACAGATTCCCGCCATAAAAGTATGAGCCTCCATGGAGCTCCAGTGCTTTGTTTCCAGATACTCCTGAACTGATAAATGTGCAAATCTACAGATGGAGTCTTTTGTGAGACCAAAATCATTTTCCCATGCCCCTGATAAGGCGGATGGACGCATTCCTTTGACCTCTTTAGTGAGATATCCACCGAGTTGAGGCCATGTTTTTGGCTCTACAGGAACACCTCTTTCCTGGGACCCATCTGTGACGACCAGTAGATTCTGGCAGACCTCAAGCACATATCCGATATCAACGTCTTGATCCAGGATAAACTCATCAGAGGGATGTTGAGCAACGGCGATAGCAAGCTCAAGCGGATGGAGGGGTCTGCATGATACCATGAGAATCTGGAAAGCTGCAAAGGCAACATTTCTTTTGCTGCCGATTTGATTTGCAATCTGAGCATAGATCTTATCGTATGCAGCCTCGAGTCCCTTGGGTAAGCCATCAAGGTACTCTGCTATGTCCGCGTTTCTCTCCAGTTGCAGCAACTCTCCGATGTGAAGTGTTGCCCACTGGAACATGCCCTGGCTCTTGTCTTGAAATGTGCGCAGGATCTTGTTTCGAAGCTTTTGCGATAATCTGTTCCGACAGAACTCGCTTTGGTCCATCTTGTTCAAAACGAACTTCTCGATATCCGCTTGGTTATCGTTGGCAGTCACCTCGAGATGGGTTCCCTTGTGGTAGCGTTTTCTCAAGTCCTGGTCCGTACGACTCGCGATATAGATTTTGATGGAGTGTTCAAACTTGGCCATTATCTCATCAAGGAGGTCCATGAGTATGTGCCTCGTACCGCGGTCGCATTCATCTAGACCATCTACCACGATATAAACACTGCTATATCCAGCAGCAAGTTGAAGAAGCAATTGTTTGCATTCTTCCGCAACAAGCCTGTCGCTGGAAAAGCCCTTTATCTTCCTCTTCAGGTACTGATCCTCGACGCACGATTCGATACTGTGATAGTCTCGAGGAGCACATAACTGCCGCACGATGCTTCGCATGATAGCAACGGGTTCATTATGGTCAGCTCGGTTGCGATCGCAATAGAAATAGGCAAAACCAGTATTCTCCCCAGCCTCGGATGGTAATGTGGCCAAAAGGTCGTCGACAACTCGGGATGATAGTTTTGTCTTACCGGCCCCCGCTTGCAGATGTTAGGATTCAGATATCAAGGTAGCTTTATAGAGAACATCCACTTACGTATCCCGTTGAGCCACAGTAGAGTTGATGTATTAGACTGTCGCCATGCTGCGTAAACCTCGTGACAGATGAGCCACGCTCCGGTCCCAATCACTCTCCCCTTGCGGGCGATGTAATGGTCGCTCTCATAAGGAACATCCGAGACCCATTGGATAATCTTGCATCTTTCGTCTTCATTTAGCTGCTTCCAGAGCCGTATCACTTCCCCATCAAAACGTGAGACCATCTCTCTAAGCTGCTGTCTGGTATCCTGGGAGTTCTCATCAATCTTTTGGAAGGCTGATATACCAATAGCGCCCTGACAGATATTGGCCTCGTTCGTGACTCGGGTCTCCAAGGCTCCAATCTCCTTGAGTTTCTCAGATATCTCGCTTGGTTGACAAAAGGCCTTTAATGTTCTTACAGCACCGTTGAGATCCAACAATCGAATGTAATATGCGAGAAAGGAAAACATCTTGGCATAAAGGCGAGCCATGGCATCTGACAGACGATTAATGGCCTGAGCCTGCGCTTTCGACGATTGTACCGCATCCTCTAAGTAGAGTTGATGGTAGATTCTGCATCTTGCGATGAGACATACCACCTGCTCCATGCCAATGACAATCAGTCCCATCTGCTCCTGGTCTGCCGTCAGAACAGAGAGCACGAGCTTGATCGCCGACCATGGGATACCAGCGTGTACTGGATCGGCTTGCGAGACCACATCACCGATCGCTTTGAACGAATCCAACCAGGTCACGATCTTAGCTAGCACATCTCGGAGTACGATCCTACGGCCACCGAATGTGATCTTCCATGATCTCTCTTGCGATATATTCTGCTTCTTGGTAATGGAGCCCCGCAGATCTGCGAATATTTTATCGCTGTTATCATGTGCATTGATGCGTTCAAGGACCACTCGATCGTCGTCATTCAGATAAGCCGCAGCCTGTGTCCAAGGATTCTCTTCATTCTTGGGCGAGCTGACTTCTTTCAACGCTGTAGCCTCATCATGTACCGTCTCGGTGAGTATGTTTGTAGCCGACCCAGTTGCTCTGCTAGGACTGATGGTAGACGCTGTGTCAGCGCATGACCCATCCGGAACAAAAGAACCCGTGTCAGCTAAGGAACTAGAGTCCTCTGCAACAGTAGATTTAAGAGAGGTACTTGTACCCGAAAGACTTTTGCTATCCACCGAATTGGAGTCATCGGACCGTGAGCGTTTTCGGAACCATCTTTTGACTTTCTCTGTTGATGAGGTCTTGATGGCTGGCATGGTTTAGCACTAAGATGGCGGATAATTCAGATATTTCGAACATTATTTTGAGCGGCAGGATGAGGTGTTTTACCGAATGTATCATCATCTGACTACTCGATATGCAGGAAAGGCTGCTATTATTGGTTGACCCAGTGTCAGCATGCAGCCCACAAGTACGGCCCAATCGCCGAAGTTCACCCAAGCCCATTTCTCTACTACCAACTTGTGACCTTTCGATTTAATATCGGTATGCAATTTGACGACATGCTTTCAGAATACAATTATCATTCAAAGACACACCACACAATTGAAACGAAATAGGTTCCAATCACCCTTTCCCCAGAGACTTTCACTCTCAGTTCTCAAGTTGCTTATCGCATCTTATTATTCACACTACCTCGCTCCAGTAACTAAACTCATCTCTATCACCAACTCAAATCTGCGCCCAGATCCTTCCCTGCCTGACAGAAAATTCACGCATCTCCATCATTCTATCCTCATACTCCCGTCCCATTCGTTCAAATTGGTCCTGGGCTGAAGACCGAGGTACATTCTTGGGGCTGTTGTTTCGTGAGGTGGTGCTTGACGATTCCACATGCGTATGAGCCACTCCCAGGTCGTTTCCTGCTTGGTGGTGGGGAGATAGACGTTGGATACTTTGGCCAAGTCTACCATCTTGGATGCCGCTTGTGCAAAGCTTACGATCTGACGCGGTAGGTCCAAGACCACTAGGGCTGGGGGATCATCGGGGAACATACTGCCCTCGCCTTGAGTTCCCGGGGTCATGTCAAGGTCTATATCCCTGGCCCAGGTTTCAAAGCGTTGTCTCAGCGCGACAACCATCTACGCTCGGCTTACGTTGTGTCGGTCTGGGTCATTGACAACCCAGCATGCGGGATGGACAGGCCGAGAGGACTTGCAGTCGGCCCTGGAACATTCCGCGAAAGCGGTGCACGCGTATGACAACCAGTCGCGATCTTCGTAGTAACTTCGATAGACAGAAATGACTTCTTGGACTGCTGCGCTAAGAGACTGTGGGAATGGGCGCGTCGGTGTAGGATCTGGGGATGGTTGTGGTTGTGACTCTGAACCTGGGTCGGAGTCAAAGACAAGGCGCTGGTGAAAGAACCAGTCATCAGATGAAACCACTATCCTTTGGAGCTCATCAGCTACAAAAAACTTTGTTTGGAACACTCGAATGAGCTACTCAGTCGGAAGCCGCCTAATTTCAGTTCACAGAGCCTCCACTTTGTACTTCTGCTTGAAGATTCTCTCTCGGAGAGCATTGACGTCTCTGGCAGTCGTCTGACCCATGACACTGCTATTCTTGAAGATAGCACGATTCACATCCCTGGCTACATGCGAGGCGAGTGACATGACAAGCTACAGCGCAGTCAATCTTGCTGGCCCGAATCCTGGGTCGTGCAAGTCAACAGACTCCAAAGTGGCATTCTCGTGTGGATCTCGGGTAAAGAGCAGAGATACAGGGATGTAATTTGCGCGTCTGGAGAAGTTGACGGACATCTCGTGAGGAGGGACAGTACCGATGTCGGAGCCGAGAACAGGAGGGGTCATGAGCCACCGTTTGGAGAGGAGGACAAGCAGCGATACTGTTACAAGCAGAAGCGCAGCTCGCTTTAGGATTTTGTATGGAACTTGCCCAAGTTTAGGTTGAGGGCGTTGGAACAGTTCCACCGTACCGCAGTCGACGATAGCTCCAGGAGGATCTGGTCCTGCAAGAGCGGGAGCAGGGCGAATGGCGTATGAGCCAGTGCTGTCGAGATGTAGTGAGAGCGGGCTGTTTGGGTGCGGCTGAAAGGTTTCGTGGAAGCAGATCTCGACGGGCTGGACGTGGTTTTGGTCTATCTCGGAGGGTATGCCAGCCGACGGTAGGGCGGCTGAGAAGCGCAGCATATTGAAGCCATGAGGCGGATGGGCGGATACGGATGTGCGTATCTGGAGTGAGGGCGCTGAGGATGAGGCTTGGTCTGAGATTTGGCCCGAGACTTTGGCTGTAGCACCTAGACTTTGGTCTTGGTCTTTGCCTTGGTCTTGGTCTTGGTGGCATACTGATAGGCGACAGATTGAATGATGGATGGGGGAGTGAGTTGAAAAGAACAGATCTGGTTTCTGTTCATTTTCTTTGTTGTGCTGGTTATGGCTTGTTTGCTGGAATGCTTGTGCCTGATTGGACGGTCAATTGGTCGCGGCGTGGTCACATGATAAACGAGACTGAGGCGGGGATAACTGGTCAAGGCGGGCAAGAATTGATGAATAAAGTCATTTCAAAGCTGGATGAGTGGACTTGCCTTGATTCATTTCGAATGACCTGTTTGGTTGGGTGATATGATATGCCTATTGATCGACATTTATAGACCTACCCTGGAACACTTGATCTCGATGGCGAATAGCCTCAACTTGCGACTCCACTGCTTGTCCCACTCACATAGAATGAACGAGCCAAAACCAAATACAATTCAGATAAAATCTCAACCTTGATGTGCCATCAGCTGCATGCAGCCAGTTGTCCTCTTGCAGTGACATCAGTCGTTCCTATTACTAACGTTGCTAACCTTTCATTTTGATTCCATCCTCATATCTGAAACCTCCATCACCTTCAACAAACTTCATCCCACCAACTACTCACTCCCCCCAACACCACAAATCTCCTTCCACGCCTGTGCCCCATTACTCTGAATATTGGGCAAAACCTCCCTCGTGTAAACCGTCCTCGCCTGATCATCCAACAACGTCCCGGCCGCCACGGCCATGGTATCTCTCCATTCCATGTTGACCTCATCTCCGGCGCTCTGCTTCTCCCACGCTGTGACGATAGCCTCACGTGCCTGGGCGTAGTTCTTATTGTATGAGTACATGCAATCATTTGCTGGGTTGTTTATGTGCATATGCCGCTCCCCGCTTATCAGACACTAGTCTTTAACAGGCAATCGTGCACTTCGACTCATATTGAGTCAACAATTCAGTGCGGCTTCGTACACCTTGCTACAACGAATACAAATACAAGCCAAGACGCGAGCCGCGTTTACAACTCACCATCCCTCAACTGGTTCATCACTTCGAAATGAGTATATCAAGCGTTGCCGGCATGGACATAGAGCTCGATATCCTTGGACAACAACCTTTTATGGTCAAAATCTACACCCAAGTCAGCTTCTGCTTCCCCGTCACCGATCCCTCTTCCTATCCCGCCATCACCGCCACCTTCAAACAAGGCCTGGAGCGCTTCTCACAGAGCTTCCCCTGGGTAGCAGGCCAAGTCAAAGGCAAGACTGTCAGCGAAGGGGGCGACGGCGTCTTCAAGTTCAAAGCATTTGAGGAAACACCGCGACTGGCGGTCAAGGACCTTCGGCATGACCCTTCAGCGCCGACTATGGAGGGCGCCAGAAAAGCGGAGTTTCCCATGAGCATGTTGGATGAGAATATGATTGCGGCCAAGAAAACATTGCCCATTGGACCTACTTATTCGCCAGATGATGCTATGCCTGTACTGCTTTTTCAGCTCAATTTTATCGTGGGTGGTCTCATCTTGACCGTCAATGGGCACCATGGCTGCATGGACATGACGGGCCAGGATGAGCTCATTCGGTTACTGCACAAGGCTTGTCGCGACGAAGCTTTTACGCAACAAGAGATATCAGTAATGAACCTCGAGCGCAAGACCATTGTCCCTCTTCTCGAGATCTACGAGATGGGCCCCGAGTTGGATCATCAACTCGTCAAGCCCCCTTCAATCGTAGAGCACCCATCAACACCGCCAAAAGCAAGCTGGGCATTCTTTTCATTCAGTTCACAGGCCCTCTCTGAGCTCAAAGCCAAGGCAACACGGACTCTTGACGAGCAAACAAAATTCATCTCAACAGACGATGCTCTCTCGGCGTTTATCTGGCAATCCCTCAGCCGCGCCCGGCTTGCTCGTCTAGACGATTCCACGTCGACTCAATTCTGTCGCGCCGTTGATGTGCGCACCCAACTAGATGTGCCAAAGAACTACCCAGGCATCCTTCAAAACATGACCTATAATCTTTCAACGCTCTCTCAAATCGCCCATGAGCCCCTCGGCGTCATAGCTTCGCGCATGCGCTCCGAACTCGGCCGGGATCGTCTATGCCGCCGGACACGAGCCCTTGTTACATACCAGAATAACCAGGCGGATAAGGGAGGCGCGTCCGTCACAGCAGACGTGAACTCGTCAACGGACATTATGCTGAGCTCATGGGCAAAGCTGGGGTGCTGGGAGTACGACTTCGGGTTTGGATTGGGAAAGCCCGAGAGTGTGAGGAGACCGCTATTCGAGCCGTTTGAAAGCTTGATGTATCTCATGCCCAAGAGACCGGATGGAGAGATTACCGCAGCCATGTCACTGAGTGACGACGATATGGAGACATTGAAGGGAGATGAGAGGTGGAATAACTATGGGCGGTTTATCGGCTAAGGTTCCGCCTGATCTGCATCTGCATGAGATATCTGGCCTGGAATTCGATAGATATGGGTCAGAAGTTACCTTTAAGGCGGTTATACAACACAGTACCACTGCAGGGGCATCGATCGCATGCATATACGAGGATTTAAGTTTTGAGGTATCCATAAGCGCCCACCACGTCCTCTGGTCATATCGCCACGGCATGTTACCCTCCCGCAACCCGATTCGCTTATCCTTGTCTGCTAGGAGCCAGTCTCCATATTTCGTGCCGATTTCTATTCTGACGAATAGAATGAATCACAAGTATGTAAAATAGATTTTTGTGCTGCGTAGACCGGGCTGACTAAAGTATTCGAGACACTGAAGTTCCCCATGTTCAGATCTCCTGCGTGACGTGTGTCCTCTGGGCTGTGTACTTTCTCCTCTACTGCTCTCGAACCACGTATCATGTAAAATTACCGGACTGCCAAATAACTGCACACCCTCCTTTCTCGTTTTGATCTGTGAATCTCAACAGCATAGGAACTGCCTGCTTTTCCTTGCTACTTTTCTCCATTATGGATTTCCCGAAGCCGACGCAAGAAAGAGAGACAAGTCTGTTAATGCACTACCTAGATGTCGTGTTCCCTCTCCAACTTGTTGTCGACAAACGGTCTTATGAAGGGAAAAGAGAGTGGTTATTAACTATATTAACCTCTACTCGCCCTACATACTATGCCACACTAAGACTGAGTCTGCTGCACAAGGAATCTTGCGCAAACTCCAACCCTGAACAAACGATGGTCTGGAAGAGGGGAAAGACATATTACTATGTTCTAGCGCTTCAAGTGTCTCGGAAGCTCTTAGGTGGAGTACAAGAGTCGTCTGGTGTAACAAAGCTAAAGGGCATCGTTGTTGCTTTAGCTTGCATGCTTCAGCTTATATCTTTTGAGGTAAATATAACGCCACCCAATGCTACTTAGTTTAAAAATGTTATCACCAAGTGGCTAACGTATTGGCACAGACTTCGTATCTGAACAGGGGAGACTGGCGGGTTACTGGGGTGCAGGAACTGGGCCATGGCAGCTATTCTGGAGGTAGGCAAACTGGATCGATGGAAGCGCAAGGAGCAAGAACATAACCGGTTGAGCCTCAAGACTCTTACCAAACAGGCCATGATGATAGAGGACAACATAGGAGCTGATCTTCAAAAGCCACAAGGCGACACGACAGAAGAACTCGCCACCCGCATTTACGCTTCATCTATTTTAACATACCTGCACAGAGTTGTATCTGGGCTGAATCCCAATCTTCTTGAGGTTCAAGCCAGCGTAACCGCAACAATCGTGTTGTTGAAGCAGATCCTAGATCTACAACTTATTGTGAGTCTTGTTTGGCTGTTAGCCATCACGGGTTGCATGTCTTCACTTGGCCAAGAAGACTTTTTCAGGGATATTCTTAGGTCTTACAAAGCGGCTGCAAGTTCAATGCGAAATTATGATATAATACTTGAGATCTGGGAGGATACTTGGAAGATGAGAGAATTTATGAGCACAGAATCTTCTGACACTAAGTGGGAGGATCTAGTGAATCGCCAAGGGCTTGCAACCTTTCTTGCACAAATCGATCTCAAAGCCAATGGCTTTTTCTTCAGATTCCTCTTACTATTCTCGTGTAACAAGATCAGAAATCGCAAGTCGATTGTTACAAATATGCTGATAGCTCCTGGGTTATGGCCGTCATGAGATTGATAGTGGACCATGTGCTCCCTGCAATTTCTACGCCAAGCGATGGCAGTCCGGAACCAACGAAATGACGGCCACCCGCTTCCGCCATCCCGTCACTTCGCGTATTAGAAATGGCAAGCGGCAAAAAATTGTAACCTCAGCAAAAAGACATACAACAGCGGGGATTCGCTGGTCGTCACCGACCCAACTACTAATCCGCCGGTTAGTGGCTTGACTATGGGAGAGCGGACGGGATCCCGTATTCTCCACTACCTTTGGTCGTATGTGCAAGGAAAGGTGCAAAGATGGTATATACCGCAAGAAGCCATGTTAGATGGGTTCCCTACCATATATTTCTCTATGTAATTTGACACTTGAGCTGTAGGATACAGCTTACTCATTTTACCCTGTCTCATCAAATTGCCTCTGATTTATCTTCCTGGTGGGGGAATGACAATTGTCATGAAGTTATTATATCCTTAGTTAAGACAGTCTTGCCGTCAGCCATACCACCTTCAGCTCTTGTTTCCATCGGCTAGACTCAAGATAACCTTGTGGAGGCACATGTCAAGGAAGCCCGCAAGTACATAAAAATAATAACCCCTGCATTGAAGCTGACGCTGAGAATCTTGCTAACGCTAAAATATCTCCGTCTCAAACAGAGGATACCCAAATGCCCCCACAAAGAAGCAAGACTTTCAACCCGACAGTTGGTCTAAAAGATGTCAATGGGCCATAAAGCCAAGGCCATTATCGATAATAGACAGTAAAAAGAGAGTACTCTAAGCTCCCCCGGCCCATTCCCATGGCTCTGAACAGAGACTTATTAGGGCCAAGAGGGGGGACAAGAGCAATAATACTAGAGATGTTATTATTGATGCTGATGCGGAGCCAAAATAACAGCCAAAATAACTCAAACGGCCAACATGGAGATAAACCAATAAGTACGCTTTTATCCATTTCAATCTGGTCCTCTCAAGAGTAAGGCAGATCATCCTCATGGCTTGGGAAACGGTGGATAGACTCCATTGTGGGGCTTCAAGTTGAGGCGATCACAACTAGCTATGCTGCCTATGACCTGCCCTTCAAGACCCAACGAGGACATGACTGCAGTAGTACCTTGGATGGCCAATGTGAAAGTTGTGCAAAGACCACCACCAGAGCCACGGAGAGAATCCATAATTCCTGAGGATGCGATTATGGGAATGCGCTTCTGTGAATAATAACCTAAATCCACCTAGGCTGTGCAGCTGTATGATCGTCTCTTCGTCTCAGACTCGAGCTAGCAGGGACATCTGAACTGTAGGGGTGTAGATAGGAGGCTCTGTTCAATTCAGCGCTGACCTTTCCAACATCAAAGTTGAAGCACAGGGTGGTCTTGACTCTTGGATAAAGAGATAGCATCTATGCTTCCAAAACATGAGGAAAACTATATAGAATCAACTGTGGCCACCTGGCTGCTGGTAGACGCCTCGATAAGGACCAGCGAACTTCTCAGCTAGAGGAGGGCTATATTTGCGTAATTTCGAATCATGCTTTCCTTCAGGGCACCAGAAAGAAAGCTAATAAGTAGTATGTGGAAGTATAAGTAAGAGGCGAATTATTTCTTATAGATAAGAGTTGTTATAGCTAGGGGGTTTTCTTTCTAGTCTATCAATTGTATGAAAGATATTTGTTTACTTCTAAGGAATCTCTTAAATGCTATAGTTGTTTGAGATAAACCTCCGTTATAGTGACATCTGTTAAGTTTCTCGCAAGTGCGGTTTGTTATAAGAGGAGATGGAGGTAGACTAGGAGGGTAACTCCAGACTGGAGGGCAAGAATAGAATCCCATTATAACTTTTACCAAAGCGTATATCGCAACGCTTATCGCACATTGCACAAACTACGCGCCTGTTCTTTCTGACTGGACCTAGAACTTTAAAACACTATAATCCTAATTAAAGACTCTATGACATTATAGTAAGTGCAGTTATTTTAATCAGCGAGCCTAGTAGATAGAGCCAGCTGTTTTAACAGGAATATTCGGCAGAGGCTCAATAGGCAGGGTTATCAGCGTTCTTGGGCTGAGTTGCTTACCTGTCGAGATCCAGAGGCAGTCCATGGCGCTGAAGGAGAATGACCAATGGCAGGAGGGCGTCGGTTGTGGCGCGTGACCGACGCCCTCTCGTGAGTGGTCAGATTCCTTCCAACGCCACATTATAACAATGTCGGTAAGGGGCATCTGCAAGTTTAGTAAAGCCGATGGCATAGCCTGTTGGGTAGCAGTGTATGTATTGACTGAATTGTCTAAATTGCTATCCTTAGCTTTTAAGAGCATAGCAAGAAGCTTGAGTAGCAGGTCTTCTATTTCTGGCGGGGCTGAGGCGGGATGGTATGTTGACATAGGTAGTTGACGGTGAAGCGGGATGATTGTCTACAAAGGTATGATGCTGAAGATATGGAGGCGTTCAATAGTCAATTAACGTTCTGCAACAAAGAATCGCAGAATAATCGAAGAAGTGAGTGAACGGCCTATAATGAAGAAAGCGGCAGGTCACATTAATTCAAATAATTAACCATTCCACTCGTATCTCCACAGACATCCAGCTCACGCAAAAGTTAATTATCGGTTCGTAAAATATATTAATTATCACTCAGACATAGTCCCTCTGCTCGACACGGGACAAAGTGTTATGAATTCACAACTTCAGAGCACCATATCGAGCCTGATATTCCTCTGCCGAAGTAAGTTAGTTTAAGTCGCCGGAGATAGCATACATCAATACGCCTGTTTCTCACCGCTCTTGGTAGCGACTAACTACCATAGGTGAAGCTCGATCCGATCTTTCAGTAAGTGAAAGCAAGCTTTATCATTTATCACTGGTGCCCATAGTCGTCTCCTGACGTCTATTAGCTATGCAGCTTGTCGTAGTCATCAAAGCACAGTCCCGAGTCTGTCCCGTGAGCTTCTTGAAACAGCGTTGCATTGGCGTAGGTCAGCCTGTGTGAGAATAATGACTTGCAGTCACGTCGTGTTTATATTCTCCTGGGCTCTGGGTCTCGCCTCGTCTCGCTCCTCATGTGGAATTCGACCCCTGGTTAGGATGGCAGGAGAATATTTGTGTGATTGAAGGAGTTGGGTGTCGTATCGATGATTCTTCGAGGTGCGAGCAGAGCTCAAAGCACTACATCCGCAGTTAAAGCGGAATGCTCTTGTCAATGGACCTTGCCTCGCGAAGAAGGCGACCATCTCAAATCGCCTGTCGCTAGTTACGTCCTGGTTTTCGTCATTGTTACTAAATATGTATGGAGCGGAAACGTCATGATAACAATGACTGACCTAATGATAATGGTGGGGAAATCGTGGACTACACACTGCTTCTTTTCCAAAAGCCAAAGTACTTGGTCTTTTCATCAAACAGCAAAATCACATATCCTTTATATTCCATCCCTTACCTATGCAATCCAGCCATTCTCAATATTCGTCTTCATACCAGGCCCGGAGAGCCCGCATACGCCTAGCCTTTTCTTTGCGCTGCCGCTGCCGCTGCCGCTGCACTTGTTGAAGAGGCCATGGCAACTCGTGCTCGGGAAATGTCAATATCTAGAGTTCAACATACGCGATAGCCCACATACTAGTTCCGCGGGAATGCTTGGGAGGAAGCCTGTGCTGTATCGCCAACTCTCTTTTATAATGCTACTGAAAATGATAGTCTCCTATTTGTCGTTATTGTGAGCTGATAAGGCTTCCATATTGCTCCAAACTCAAGCCCATCGCATACTCCAACGTAATTTTGTCCCCCATTGAGCACTTGAACTGCGATGCCTGAGATATTCTCTTGCATTCTGCTTGTTAACCAACTCCAGGTATGACTTGCAGGCTCTCTTCGTCAGCCACCACTGCGTAAGATTCCGATCATCTGGTACCCGATAAATTCAGAATCTTGTCTCCAATCCTACTGTCGAGGATAGAGAATAAAGCCGACATTTCCGGATTGTAGCCGCTGTTTGCCTTGCGCATTTGTGCTTTTCTTCATGATTTGTGTTAAGAAGCTAAATATTACATTCTGGGAAGCAAAGCCCTCTACTCTTTCTGGTACTCTCCATAGCCCGTGTCCTGTTCTATCTGGAGCATGATGATGTACTCATGTCCAATTTTGCGCGAAGTTATCGTCCAAAGATCCTTGTGAGTAAAGGACTTTAGGTTGATGCTTTGCTTCACGCGCTAAATCTTCAAGGTTCGGGCCAATTCTTCCAGACTACTATGCCCGACAAGCTCTCTTGGTCGGACCATGGAGTTCTTAGGAGGCCAATTGGGATAGGAAGCCATGCCAGCTGGGCGTAGCGTTGAACCTTATCCTGTTAAACGGGAAGAGATGATCACTTTGTGGCATGTCTTTTACTCTGGCCTTTTACCTCATGGCCAAAGGCAGTAAGTGGAACAATAACAGGGGCTCTGCCTATCCTTGAAGATTTGAGGCCCAGTATTTAGTTATTGTTGAACCTTTTTGCTATACTAGGAACGAAGTTGATCTCAATAGACAAGGAGGTAGGAAGACCGAGGACAGGTGAGAAGGGTCACTGAGTTGGATGATTTAGAGAATGCATCAAGCGCAGGTGTCAACATAACTTGAGAAACGAGATCAATCTTGTCAGGTTAGCATTGGGAAGGTCTGCCGACAAACACAGAGGTCTAAGAGCCGCAAATGTCAGTAGTACTTCAGGTGCGCCTTGGCGAAAAGCAAATAACTTCCCTCACACTCCAGAAGACTCAAACAGTTCAAAGCTCATTTCCGTTTGAGCTTGTTTCACCAAGCCAGAACTTGGTTGAAATCACGCCTCAATTCTACCACATCGCGCTGGAATTTGGCTTGTTATTCCTTCATCGATAGACCGCATAACCTTCCCCTCTATCTTTCCTCTACATCGCCCAGAAAGTCTAGCTTAACAGAACCCTTTAACAACCGACATCAGCTTTTCTTTTACAGTCATCTCCGAGTTATCTCCTAATATAATCAACGGCATCTGATTACTTTTGCGGAGAGTTATATCGGCAGGCAGGGGCAATGTGCCTGTTTGTTTCTTGTGTCACAAAATGGAGTGCTCTGGAATTCGTACAGACTCACATCATTAATTAACCAAAATAGGAAATGTGACCATCTCTTGTTATCTAGGTAGCACGACTTACTCAATAAGAATAGACTCGCAAGACTATCGTGAAACTGCACATGCCAGGTGGAAAGGTCACTCCAAGCATGGTCAGAGCTGTATCCTAACCAGCAAGGCTCCTGCTTGATGAAGCAGACCAGCATCTACCGTCATCTGGTCTATATCATTAAGCTTGTAAGGCTATTTATATGCTGCGGATGTACAACCAGACATATTTTGTTATCAAGTTTATGCAACTTGAAAGTCTCGCGTAACATGGATCTGACCAGTGTATTTGTGGTCAGACTTGTGGTCCGAACTACAATCATCTGCGACAATCGTGGTCTGGTTCTTACCAGCTCCAGTAACAATACACTCTTGACTTCCATTGTTGCTTCCGTCGGGGAGTCTTTCCATTCGAGACATCTTGTGTGAAGTACCGGGATGCGAGAAGCCCAGACGGCCAGATGTATGATCGGAGCTGGCATTCGTACTTTGGTTGCGACCGGTAAAGAGAGGCTTAATCGACGAGGCGTTTGTGACGATGGTTCCGACTACCTTTGTTGACTTATTAGCACATCATTCCTCAATTCAAACTGTAATGAACCTTGACATACCGTCTCACGGATTGACCAACTGAGGCCAAGATCCAATCGCTCTGGCATGTTCAGGCAGATAATACAGCGAAGAAGAGTGCAAATAACTATAAAAATTCCGCCGCAGAACATCAAGCTGAAGATAAGCTTTTTCCTTAGGTTGATTTGCAGCTTCCATAGCAAAGGAATAGGCAGAGCCATGATGACAATATCAGTGGCAACGTTCGTCATGACAAGAGCGTAGTATTTGGCTCGATTTTGAGAGCAGTCAGCTATAGCAACCAAATTAGACATAACTCTACTTGTAACTACTATATCGCATACCTGATGGAACAGGATAAACCTGCCATAGTTTATAGGTAGGCCAGCAATGACCAGAAACGACACCGATTGTTATCAGATAGCAGATGAAAACGAAGACTGAGGCCCATTTGACGAGACGCTCTTGAGGAAGTGACTTGCTAAAGTAGGGATCCGATTAGCCCCTGTGCCGATAAATAAGCCAAGGTAACCGAGAGACTTACGTGACTCTGAATAGAAGCGAAAGCATCATGGCCTTAAGAGTCCATACCATGGTCACATAGACATACCACGCCGCAAATAACCATTTAGCTCCGGTCTCGTGACTCTTGACTTGTTCGGGTGTGAATTTTGAGGCGATTTCGTTCGTTAGGCCGGTAATACTGCCTTTATCCGCTACAATCTGACACATGGAAACTTCAAACTGCATGCGCAAACGTGGGTCAGTCAACGTTTCTCAATTGACTTTATGAGGTTAAATCTTACAGTC
This sequence comes from Fusarium sp. NRRL 53497, assembly GCA_013184445.1. Taxonomy (NCBI): domain Eukaryota; kingdom Fungi; phylum Ascomycota; class Sordariomycetes; order Hypocreales; family Nectriaceae; genus Fusarium; species Fusarium sp. NRRL 53497. The sequence goes on along the minus strand of JABCJZ010000365.1, from coordinate 56,875 downwards.
CACAGAATAGCTGCAGCAATTGAAAGCCAATCATCCGGCGCCCAAGTATGAAACTTTGTAAATTTGATCCTTTGAAGCCGCGCGAAAATTCTGAGAACGAGGATGAGGATACCAATGGAATACTCAATCCACATTTCAATAATAACAGGCGTGAGATTTATCACCGTCGCCATGGTGCGGGTGTGCGCGTTGACAGTTTGTTGTATCGGTTCGGTATCAAATATATTAAAGATGCGATACTGAATAAGGCTCAACAGACCAAGTTTGGCGGAATGGAAACAGTCAGGTGTAATATTGAGCTTGTGACAGCCGAGACCTACCTCTAAATAATCTTAGGATTGTCCAGGTGCTAGGATACCTTGTTTTAGGGGCTCTGTTAGTGGCTGTTGGTTGCAACGGGTGCACAACCCAACGCAACCCAGGTCAACGGCTTACGGCTATTATTTAACCGGGGGCAGTTCCAGAGCCCTGGCAAAACGGCTTTTCGTACTCTTTCGTGGTCACGCGTAGCCCCTTTAATGCTTGAAATCTTATTGCAATGGTACCTGAGTAATGCGCTGCGTGGTACTGGAGGCAAGGAGGCAAAGAGATAGGCCTTGACAGCCCCGTGCTACCTCCTTCATGCATGGCAGAAGCTACCAGGCTTTCGCTACCGGAGTCTCTTACGACTACTGTGTAATACAAAGTATAAGATTAGAACTTGAGACTGTCCTAACTTCGTTCAGTATAGATTATACCACGGCCAATTTCTCAAGTCAATAGAGCGAGTAGATCTTTAACTAGACCTGAGACGGCGCCGTCGCGGAACAGGAGATCAGACCCGAAAAGGACCGGACCTGGTCACTATCCATGATCTGCAAAAGTCAGAATAAGGCGACTAGTATTTTTGTTACAATTTCTTTTCTCCTTTTTCGTTTCTTTTCTCTGGTGGGACTTCGGTAAAGGTGGGGCTGGATCACAGATATCCGGGTGGAGACACCTCGATATATCTTCAACAAGTCTAAGACCCTTGTTTTCTCCCCCGTCTCGGCTCGGTAAAGAATCCCCTCACCCGACCGGTGGCATTCTTAGCTTACTAGTCTACTTATTTAAAATGTTCTATTAGAGTGCCATTACTCGTCACATATCCAATACTCGGGATGCACTTCACGGGAAAATCACCGTCTCGGCTACAATACTGTTAAGGCTAGAGAACTAGTTCGGCCCTGTTTTGTCTTGTGCTGGTTTGGCTCTATTCATCAATGCTAGAGCGTCATTTACGCATTGATCTACTTTGCAGCTAACCCCATGCTTGAGATTGGCTTTTGACTAATCGATGTCGGGGTCATAAGCGGGATCTGCATCATGACTCGCACGTCCAGCATGGTCCTCATACGAATATTGTCTGGAAATGTTGCCGTGATGCGGATCTGTACTTGGAACAAGGCACAATTCAGCGGCAGATTCAATATATATACTCCACAGAGAACGGTTTGTTTCGCGGGTCAGTTGGCAGTTACTCTTTGACCTTGCCAACATCATGCTAGCTTGATTATTCGGAGATCAGCCGCTAAAAACGGATAGATGATTCTGTTCCTAAGCTCCCGAGCCTTAGATCTTCAAGTCATGAGCATTACGCCCATGAACCGCAAAAAGACCAAGACGCGATAGCCACTTAGAGAAATATTTAGCCAGGAACAGAAGAAAGGTCCAGCACAGGCTTATTCTAAGTAAGAAACCTGAGTGCTTTACAAATTGACTGGAGTAAAGTAATAACAAAGATATTTAGATGACTATATGTAACCAAAGAATTTTGTTCCTCTTGGTCTTCTCACTATGAGCACTATATTTACTCAATATAAAGAAACCAAAAGACGTAAATACCCTTGCTTAAATCCTAAGATAACAATACGAACCGGACTTATGCAGATATTTTCCAGTTAACAATACCTCTACCTTATTTCACTACCCTACATACATCGTCCTTAGGGTTGCGACGACCCTTGAAACCCACGTACCAGGTAGAGGTTAGACAAGGGGGCTATTCTGTAGACTTTTCCTAAGTAGTAGGTTGATTCGTCGTGTTGAGAAACCAACCAATACGGCTTTTCGTACTTCAGCTTGCTTCGTATTTAGGCGAGTCACGCGAAGTTAAGCATATGCTCTCGAACTACCTTATAACACTAGCGATGCTATCTGTTACTTAAATATGCTACGGGCACATTGCTTCTTCCTTCTATATACCTTATTTCCAGTTATTGGTAATAGTTTTTGCATTAACACGGTAATAATAATTATCTACGCCTATTTCAATTTCGGGTATTCTAGAATTGCTTTACAGACGTACTTCTGCCTCTAACCCTGCCTCTACTTCTCTCAAGGCAGCTATGAAACGCTTTAAACCTTCTTGAAGAGCGTCTTGACTAATGGTAAATGTCAATCGAAACCATCCATACTCCTCCGCCATGTACACATGACCTGGTGCAATCATGACACCATGCTTCATGCAAATATCGGCGATTTGTATTTCGCGTTGTTCATATCTTTGTTTCAAAGCGGATTGATCGTTTAGGGAGGTATCTTGAAATTGCTGCTGCAGGAGTGTTGGCCGTAGAACCAGATGGCGAAGATCAATCCAAATGAAGAGTCCAGCGTTTCTTTGGAAAAGCAGAGTCAGCCTGAGCGGTCCAATAATCCGCGTTGATCACTTACGTGTCAAAATAACGAATGCCATGTTTGCGAAGGAACAAAGTTGTGATATGATGGTTTTCCACCGTACGCTGCGTTTTTCTTGTCATGAAAGCGTCGAGCCAGGACTTGTCTTCCAGCATAGCGGCCCACAGGTCTTGAATAAGATGAGGCGACCATGAGAAAATACTATTTTGTGGTTTGTCAGACGCATAAGTTCAGGGGATCTGGTTGAAGGGACGTGCCTGATGCTAGATAATGCTCCCATCATCCCTTCGTTCCGAGTACAGATAATCCCAAGGCGCAAACCATTAGCACAAAAGTCTTTACTTGCGCCGTAGAGGACATGGTGTTGGTTTGGATCGATGACTCCATTGAAATCAATCGAAAGAGTCGAGACGAAAGGTACAGTGTTGGAAATGTTTGGATTCTGGAAGGTCGACTTTGCATAAATCTCGTCTGAAATGAAATGCAAACCATGTTGCCCACATAGCGAGGCAAAGACCTTCAGAGTCTCGGGCGGCTACTTCAGTCAGTGTCTGTATGCATTTTGAAGGTAGGGGACAAACGTAGCATCTTCCCAGTGGATTGTGAGGGCTGTAAGAATGTCAGGATCTTAACTATTCGTTTATTCGAGAGCAGGTGAGGGTTGACTGACTTGGAAATTAAGAGAGCTCTAGCCCGCACACCACTTCTTTCAATCCTGTCGAGAGTAGCACGAATGGCTCGTCTGTTGACTTCGGGATCAAACAGATCATCAAGAGTCGAGTACCCTTCGATTCCAGTATAAGAAATACCGACCAACTGGACATTACTACGGTTCAGTGCATCGACTTTGAATCCATTGTATAATGGTAGTGGAACTAGGATAGCATCCCCTTCGTCGCAGATAGTCCAGGCCAAGGCATCGATAGCGCTGGCTAGACCCGAGGTGATGAGGATATTATCAATCCCGATAGATGCACGAGGCTTAAACTCGTCGGTCAGAAAGTTTGCTGCTGCCCGACGTAGGCGATGTGACCCCCTCGGTCCTGTGCTATAAGTCAAGTGATTTACAGGAAGAACGTCAATCTGTACACCTCAATTTTAGACAAGTATCATAGAAGCCGAGAAAGTGCTCTACCTTTTCCTTGATGAATTCGCCGATCTCGTCGTGCATAAGACTATTCTCAGCCAGCCGGAGGATGACCCTGATAATATAAGTTACACACGGTCATGCTGGCCAATTCATGTCTCACTCACGTTCCGCCAGGATTTTCTGGAGACCAAGGATTCCCCATGGACTTCTCTCGAGGGCCCCAAACGTCACGAAGGAGTAATCCCTCAGCGCCTCTCGCGGAAATATTGTAGTTGATCTTTGTCGCCGTCATCATGTCAGAACTTGGAATTGGACAAATTGGCGTGTTAGTTCGATAGAGTGATCTTCAACACAACGGTCACCAGAACAGACATTTCCCTTTAATCAGTGGGCTCCTGGTTTTTATCTCGTGGTTCGGGCATAGCGTAAGATTACCCCACATGAGTCAGTTTGCTTTTGTCACCAATAGAATTTGAACAGCTGGATATTAGTAATTCTGCCGCCACTTGCAAATCTAGTGGAGCGCCGGCGGGCATAAAAATATCGAGACATGCCGCCGGCCGGATAGAACACAGACCTGACCTACGCAATAACGGTGATCCAAGTCCGTGTTGTTATGATAAGTCGGCTGGTTCTCCGAAGGCGCAAAGTCGTCTTGTGACTAATGGGTTATAAATCACTTGTACAGCATCACTATTGAAAACCTACTGCTCACCTCACTATATCGTCACGTTGTCTATCTATTGCCTTTCCTTTTTCCTCTAGAAAACTTCCGCTATAAACCTTCCGCTGAAACTTTCGCGCACTATGCTTGCTAGAGAAACCGCCGTTATGTTAGCCAAGTACAACAACTGGGCCGACCAAGTGCTCTTCAAGGCGATCCAAGAACAGTTACCACCTGGGGCGGTGCATCAGGCGCGTAAGACACTCTTCAAGTCCATGATTGGCACGCTCAACCACAACCATCAAGTCGACCTGATCTGGCGTGCACATCTACTTGCCGAGGAGCATGGATTCTCAACACGCCGCGATCTGATGTATCCGGACTTTGATGAGTTGGTCAGAAAGCAAACGGAAGTCAATCAGTGGTACATCGACTGGGCAGCTAAGCAAGACCAGGAGAGCTTTAGCGTGAAATCCAGATTTAATTATGTCAATGGAACGCCAGCAGAAATGACTCTTGGCGGCATGTTTCTCCACATCATCAACCACAAGACCTATCACCGGGGTTGGGTTAGTGAGATGTTTTTCGAACATGAGATTGACCCTCCCGAGACAGACCTCTGCGTCTACTTGTGCTTAGAGTGAGTCTCATGTCGATCCCTGGACATGGCGGTTCGACGCACCCCGTCGTCATCGGATCTAAGGTTTTGGATCCAGATGTACCTTGGCTACCTGAACCTTTCCAAGTAATAAGAAAGGCAAAAGGTTAATGGAATGAAGAGGGTTGCTGGCACGGCTACGTGTGTTTCGGATCTGATATAAGAATGGCTAGGGACAAAAGACGCAAAATTCTATCTATCATTATTACCGACATCCATGCAATATTCACATTTTCTTTTTTTTGAGAATCGTTCATACACAAAGCTCAAGTGAATAGGTATAGTTTCTCCATCCGCCAGATATTGTGGTGTCCATCCTCTGCTTAGAACCGGCAGGTCCACATATGAATCTATGTACCCATCGCCCATCTTGTAGCTCAATTGAACCGACCCCCAAGGAACCTATGACGGTAAGTATAAAATTTCCGACATTCTTGAGAGGCATGTTCCAGACTTGGACCTTGATCGAGTCTCCTCCTTTACTGACCCGCTTGAGGCCATGTTTTTGCACTCCTGACATCGTTTGTAGAGTGAACAACCTATAGCAGGGCGCGGTCTTTGTAGTTTCCGAGAGAGTAGCGCCTTGTGACACCAAATCCTGGTTGAGAGGGAGGCCGGATAGGTGAGCTCCGAGAACGGCTAACAGCATCGATCCAAGACACTGAGTTTCGTGAAGCACCCTTCTTGATATGACCATTGGTGGCCCTTAGCAGCCGTGGGGCAGAAGAAAGCCATCTTCGACTCAGTTCTAGTAAGAGTAGCCCTTCCCAAGACTTAGCTATCAGCGTGATGCTAAAAGGAAGGCCATCACTTAGAAAACCACCAAGAATTACAATTACCGCCCAATCTATGGAATTAACGAAATTTGTGAACATTCCGAGTCGATTGTTTGTCTGGAAAGGCTCAACCAAAACTTCCTGTATCGTAGGGAGCGTCGGAGCTGTCGGTACCAGAATGGCATCAAGTCGTGAAAAGATACGTTAGACCTCGTGACGCAACGCTTTTCTGCGGCCGTATATTGTTTTGCTTCAAGGATGATCCTTTATACAACCGGGTCCATGGCACCGGCTGGAGCGAAAGACACGAAGCCCTTTATAGCAGATATCGCTCTGCGACCCATGGCCCCTCATACAACAAATCGGCTAACTCGAAAAGTGGTGTGAAGTCAGCCGATCTCGTCATCCATCCCATGCGTTACGCTTTCAATAAAGCTGCTGCATAAGCTCGAGCTTGCTCCCAGCTACCGAACCACTCTAGCTTCGAGCAAATAGCTAGACCAGGCCTGCATAATATAAGTCCGGTGGAGATTTCCTCAAATTCATATTCTGCTCGGGTTCTAGAGTAAGCGTCATGGGCATCGTAAGCTTCTGCCAGCCCTAACACTAGGCTAGCATCCTCTAGTGCCAAGGCAAAGATAGAAACACAGTCGTGTCTGACAGGCTAGTACTCAAAGCTCCCCATATAGGCTTGAGCCCACCACATAATGAAAGCCTACCAGTACTCGTCCAGACCCCGCTATAGCAGTGCCCAGAGCAAACAGCACCATGCCCTGGCCTACTACGACAGTACTTCTAGAGCTACTTCTGCCGCTCACGCGCTCAGACACAAATAGATTTATAACTTTTACATACAGAGAGCGGGTACCGACCAAGCCTATAGCAAATTAGTCCATATTAGGGTTCCCCAGCACAATCGCGCACCGCGCTTTCAGGCATACAACTACAGTAAAGTCGTCAACAGCTGGTTCAGTCTCAAACGATAGCATGCAGGAGTAGTACAAAATCCTGCCCCAGCGATATTATCCTTTATAACGAAAGGAACACCAAAGACCGAAAAGTGCTGGCCTTGGTCATGAATAGACATAATTTGACCCCACTGAGTGTCTATATATTCTGGGATCGCCAGAAAGATCCAGGCATCAGACGCGTCATTTCGTGCTTGCTCTAATAAAGACAAAATGTATACTGGCCCTGGAGCGTCTTGCTGCAGGTCTCGCTATTGAAGGATGGTTCAAGATATTTTGGTTACTGTAGTTAACGGAATTAATGACATCATGGGTTTGCTGGCTAACGAGTGATTTGGGGTAATCATATCGACTCCCGTCGAGAGACATTAGGGTTATAAACTACACTAAAGCAAGCCGCCTCTGGTCCAATCACTTCCAATAGAGAATTAACTCTATCTTTTTGACACATTGTCTGCTGTCATAAGGATCTCTCTTTTTCTTACGGCCACGAATGGGTGAGACATCTGTTGTTGCCTCTCTTATCGTAAACTCAGAAATATGGCCGACGGGCGAACAGCATGGCGGGGCGGCGGCGGCGGCGGCGGCGAAAAATAAGAATTATAATCTTGCCGCCAGAATAAAATTTTGCCCAGAATAGAAAAAGAGCAAAATAAGGGTTATTAGTTATAAGTTATAGGCCGTCTATAATACTTTAAAATATATAATAAGAAAATATTAGATATATTAAAAATCTGCTTATTATAAAGTTAGTTTAATATGTATATTAGTTATTAGCTATAAAGTAGCAGCTATTATTTATTATAACTCATTTATTATTATCTTTCTATTTACACCCTCTAAGTACATAGTGCGACGGTAACAGCCGCAATGCTGGACATTATGACTAATGAACTAATGTCGCAATGACTGGAAAGACACGGTTACGAATTACTAGAATAAATAAGTACTTAAATCGCAGCGCAAATCTTGATATAAATACCATTTCTAGAATATCATTATTATAGTAACTGGCATATAATTCTGTTTCAGCGTATTGCAAAGAAAAACCCATGAAAGCTGATACTCGACGCCCTGCTGGGGAAGCCACGAAAAAGCAAGACCCGCAGAGACCACCAGTAGTTGCTCAACCCCGAACGCATTGTGGACCCCTCGAGGAAACCTTCATTGAACTTAACCAAATACCAAACGAACAGGCCACCAACGCAGCGAGCTCTCCGATGCCATCGATCAGTTCCGATTCAGACCCTGAACCAAGGGAGTCAGCACAGGAAGGCGTCGTCATAACTCAGAGCATTTCAAGCCCACCTATCAATCGGTGGAGATTGGCTGCGTCGTGTCTCATGAATATTACCAATGGCATGAACGATGCGGCTCCAGGTGCCTTGATTCCATACATGGAGAAGTAAGCAACATCTCTTCCTATCATCTAGCCGCGTAATTGACCTGCCATCTTCAGATACTATAACATTGGCTACGCCGTAGTCTCTCTCATATCTGTAGGAAATGCAATAGGTTTCATTCTCGGCGCATTGTTCCCCGATGTCCTACACTATAAACTCGGAAGAGCACGCCTCTTGCTCGTCCCACAATCAATAATTGCACTTACATATGTGCCCATTCTCGTTCAGGCGCCATATGCTGCTATCGTCATCTCATTCTTGCTCATTGGCTTCGGCATCTCTCTTAATATTGCTATGGGGAACGTCTTTTGTGCTCAGTTGCGAGATAGCACGACTGCTTTAGGCGCTATTTCTGGCGCTTAAGGACTTGGTGGAACTGCGGGGCCTCTTATTGCGACAACAATTGTCACAGCAGGTGGTTCAAGTTGGTCAATGTATTACTTCACGACGCTCGGTCTCGTATTACTCAACGCTGTGTTTGCGCCATGGTCTTTCCGCAAGTACGAGACTCAGGTTACTTCTTCAGCAGCTCTTGCAAAGCCATCGTTGAGCATACAACTTCTGTCTCTTTTCTCATCTCTGAGAAAGCGTGTTGTCTTCTGAGCTGCGCTGTTCATATTCTCCTACCAAGGTGCAGAAGTATCGATTTCTGGATGGGTTATATCCTTTCTCATCGAAGCTCGTCACGGTGACCCAAGCAGTGTTGGATATGTATCAGCTGGTTTCTGGGCTGGTATTACAATCGGTCGTTTGTTCCTCACACCTGTGGCACATGTTACTGGCGAGAAGCGCTTTATTTATGGGGTTACATTAGGCGCATCTATCTTTCAGATACTAGCTTGGTGGATACCTAATATTGTCGGCTCAGGCATAAGCGTCCCCATTATCGGACTTTTACTTGGGCCAATCTATCCCTGTGCAGTTGCCGTATTCATGCGCGGTATGTCTGCTCAAGAACGCGTGAGCGGAATTGGAACTATCAGTGCTTTTGGAAGCTCGGGAGGTGCAATTGCACCTTTCACGACTGGTCTACTTGCACAGGCAAAAGGACCCTGGGTGTTGCATCCTATTGCCATCCCACTGTTTATCGTAATGCAAAGATGCTGGTACGGAGTACCCGAATCACAAAGGCACGACGAATAGGCATAGGGCCTGAACCTGTGAGGAGGAACGAGGAAACTAACTGCGAAGATGGGTATCCGTAGAGGGTTGGGCTATTTCGAGAGGGATCGAGTAAGTAAAGAAGATGGTTGGCTATTGTTGTTCAATGTTTGCAAACCTTCAAAAAGAGAGATCCACATTAAATTTATACTGAGTGCATGAGCATGCCATCTCTGTTCAACGCGGACATGTCGGCCGGCGGCAACGCTTATTGGCTCAAGCAATTCGCTGTCGTCAGCCGACGGTAATTGGCTACGACTCTGTCCAGGTTTTTGTTTGTTAATATTAATAGTCACAGGATGCTTCAAATGATAGATAGGTAAAGTAGATTTATGGTATCAAAGCATGATCTGACACTCAGTAGAACCCTCGGCTTTTTCTTAGGTAAAATGCTGCCAGTGTTTGGTCCAGTCAAAACCAGGCCTCTGAACTACCATCTCCTGCACAAAAGGCTTAACAGCTTCCTGATTCTCTACCTCAGCGATATAAGCTTCTGGGCATTCAGAAAACCACATCATCGGCTGCTGTTGATAAAACTTGTCGTACTCTTCTCGAACCGCATGATTCAAGCCAAGGATACCGCCGTCAGGATGCAGAGTCTCCCAAGGATGCGTACATACCCGCCCCTTGCATGTTTTGAGCACCATGATCAAAGTATTGAGGCGAGTCAAGACTTGATCTAACGGCCTACCGAGTACTTGGTAGTGCGAAAGACTTTGAATATTAGCCGCTAGGTTGCGAGTCTGGAATGGATCAGACTATTGACAAATCAGCATATCATCTAGAGCTATCTCAAGGTGCTCTTACAGCTAAGTCATAAAACTCAATCTCTCCCGTGCACCAAACTGAGTAGTAAAGGCTGTAGCTTTGCGAGACCATTCTGAGTCCTCTGTAAGTGTTGTTGAGATAATACCCTTGCCACACACCGGCCTCTCTATTGCGATCGCTTTTAGCGCCATAAATACCCTCGGGCACCGCCTATGAAACCTGTCAGTACATTTTTACTAGTAAAGTCATATTTCTTACCGCGCCCCAGTACTCAATTGCGGCATGCTCGTGTCGCAAGGCTTGGGAGTCAGGCTTATTCAAGGGAATACTTGAACCATCGCTGTCTTTCTCGATACCGGCAATTTTGAGGATTGTGGCCGCAACATCAGTATGGGTAGTCACGGCATCAATAGAGTCTCCGGATACAACGCCGGGTCCACGGACAAAGAACGGGATATGAATGTCCGTATCTAAGCGACTAGTCAGTACTTTGCTAAAGAGCTCGGAAGCTATGGTCATACCGTAGCCACACTCTTTGCCTGGGTTCATGCGGTGTTGTGATATGTGATAGCCATTATCTGTCGTATAAAAGATATAAGTGTTGTCAAGTTGTCCTGCTGCCTCCAGCGCATCCACCAACTGCGGAAGCATTTCGTCTACGGCCTGCAAAGCTCGAAGGCGTTGTCTTTGGTAGTGATCATTATATAAGACCTTCGTATCGTTGAGTTCTGGCAGATTCTTGATCCAGCCTACCGCTCCTTCGATAGCAGCATTGAAACTAGGGTCGCGCGGTATGACGTAGTCCTTGAACAGATTTTGGTGTCTTGGAGCTGACTTGGGCTCTTCGAGATAGGATAAGTCCCTTTCTACATCAATGACCCAGTTGGAGTGTGGTGCAATTGGAGAAACAGTGAGGAAGAACGGCCGGTCTGCTTCTAGAGCCTCACTTAGCCAAGAGACAGCCCTCTCGGCAATCACATCCGTCGAGTATTGACCAGCAAGACTGACAGGTTCTTCACCATTGTGGCTGATCTTTCCATTCCAATATTGGTATGTGTATGGGTCCAGTAGGAAGTCGGAACCATTGAAGCCTTTGGCGTATGGCTGGTTGTAGTTGTCAACTGTATGGAAGTTCCAGAGTTTGCCAGTATAGTATGTGTTGTATCCAGCTTCCTGCATCCAAACGAAGAGATTTTCATCATTAACGCCCTCTTTGACGACTTTGGGATATCCTCCATGGGGAGGGGAAACATTTGTGACGTTGTGATTATGGGCAGCCTTTCCGGTCCAGAGCGTCGCACGAGACGGGCAGCACAGGGCAACAGTGCAGTAATGTTGGCTGTAAGTAGCCCCTTTGTTAACAATCAATTCCTAAAAACAAAATTAGCCACGCCTGTATTTATCTGCGTATTAAAGAGTTTCGGACCTTTAAATTCGGCATATGCTCAACACTTTCCATATGCAAATCTTGGTCATCTGTGAGGATAAAGAGAATGTTTGGGCGCCGACATAATGCGGCTTGCGCCAGCAACAGAATTACACCAGCGACGGCTAACATCTCGACGACGGCGATAAGAGTAGATGGTCATTCATGAAAAAATGCTCAAGTAACAGATCTATAAGGAGTCATAAAACCGCTACTAGACTTCTCCGGGAGTGTTGGGATGGTCCTTGTCAATTCGGGTTCTCTTGGCGTATTGCGTGACCCCCAGGTTCCGATGCCCGAAAATTCGCGTCCGATGCGCCGATGGCCGATACAACAAGCCACGCCCCGACGCCGAATTTACCGATACCACAAATGAATACATTTGGATCCACAAGATTTCAAAATTGACCTTTCCTCTTACGTGAGTTGTACTCTCATGGGCCAGGCTTCGTCCGACGGAAAGGCTGCAAAATAATGCCGGATTATTTTAACATTCTTGTAGCTCTTCAAGAGAACCCAGATTACCAAAGAGTAAAAAAAAGAAAGTAGAGCTGTAAAGAGAACCCCTTTGGTCAGCACTCAGAAAAGACGACATGACAACTACGAAATTTAATGATTGCGTCGTTCGAGTCGACGAGAGGACACCTTTGATCGCTCCAACAAACACAGGTAATTCCCCAGCATTGACATCTCTTCCTTTGCTAACGATATGCAGAATGTGCGAGGTCTGATGGGGATCACGACGCACCGCCAACAGCCGTCGTTTGGCTAATTTTCCCCATTCTACTTGCAGGTAAGTCAGAATGATATTATAATTAAGCTTGGGAAATGTTATCAACCTCATGTGCAGGTATCTTCTTGTCCAATGTTGTTTCTTCCATTGTAATAGCCACCGGTCAGAGGATCGCGTCCGAATTCAATGCCCTCTCCTCTGCTGCCTGGCTATTGACGGCCTATACACTCGCTCAAGCCTCAACACAGCCATTGGTAATTAAAATCCTATTGGTAACACGAGTATCATCACAAGGTCTAATTATTACTTCTAGTACGGAAAGTTAAGTGACATCTATGGAAGACGAAAATGTCTAATCTTCTGTTGGCTGGTCTTCGGACTTGGCTGTCTCATTGCGTACGTTAGATGGTCACGGATTTTCGATATACCGCTGACCTAAGGTAGAGCAGCCAGCCAGAGTTACTGGCACGTCCTTGCTGGGCGTGCCTTGAGTGGAATTGGAAGCGCTGGGAAGATTGCTTTGACCTCTATTATTGTGGCTGGTACGTTTACTCCATGGCTCTTATCCAGGACAGTCTAATAATTTGCTCCAGATCTCATCCCTCTACACCAAGTCGCTCACTACAGAGCCTACATCAACCTCACAGCAACCATAGCTAGAATGCTTGGAGGTCCAATTGGCGGGTGGCTTGCTGGAAGTGTGGGTTGGCGTTGGTGAGTTGCAGTGCATTATGAATGAGTCGAGCTTAACTAATGATATGTTTTAGGCCTTTCTTAGCCCAATTCCCTCTAGCTTTGCTTGGACTTGGACTGGTACTTTGGAAACTGCCCGAACCGAAGCACGATGAGGCCAAAGACATCTCGGAACTTGCCGAATCTCAAATCAATCGAATCGATTTCTTGGGTGCCATTACCCTGATCTGCACCATCTTGACTGGCCTTCTATCCCTTGATCTGGCTACCAAAGACGGCGCTGGGCCTATAACAATCTCCCTAGTCACGGCTTTTGGGATATTCTTGGTTTTGTTCTATCTTGTGGAGACATATTGGGCCAAGGAACCGATCCTTCCTTTAGACCTCGTCTTAAAGCGAGATGTTCTGACGTCGTATCTAATCATTTGTTTCCAAGCGGCGGGCCAGTTTGGGGTAAGCATGCCCTTCATCACCAATAGATTCACCATCGCTGACTAATTCATAGCTTCTCTATTCTATACCCATCTACTTCCAGGTAGTCGAGCGGGAATCGATTTCGTTCAGTGGCACCCGAATCGTCCCGGTTGTTTTCGGAAACGCGGCTGGCACCATTCTCAGTCAACGACTAATTACTCGATGGGAAAAATACAAGGGCCTGACTATATTTGGTAATATCGCAGGTCTTACAGGCTTTTCGCTTGTTCTTGCGTTTTGGCATGGGCGAGTCTCTTGGTTTCAGGCGCTTTTTGTGGCGTTGCCTGGCATGGGAATGGGCATTGTGCAGTCCTCGACCTTTATTCATCTTGCAGCGTGTTTGGATAACTCGGAGATTGCCATAGCTGGAGCATCTTGGTTTCTTGCTCAGAACATAGGCGTACTTATCGGCGCGAGTTTCTCTACTGCCTCAATTAATTACGCTTTGAAGGTCAGCCTTGGGAAATTACTCGATGGGGTTAACGGAAAAGAACAGGTGAGAAAACTTCAATCCATGAGCAATTGAGCACACTGACATGAACGAGATCATCAAACACGCCACTTCAGATGTCAAATATATTCAAGAGTTACCCCATAACATATGGGCGCTGGTTGCTAAAGCATATGTGCAGGCCATTTCTTGCTCACATGGTTCGTTTCTGCTTCCTTTCATTCGTACTTAACTGACCCGAGGGTACTACATAGTGCTTTCAATTTGCTTTGTGGCCATGGCACTAGTGACATCAATTACGTTGAGGGAAAAGCCTCTACGCGTGTGAGATGGGGTTGGTTGACGCATCGCGTGCTGGTAGTGTACTGTTTGTGACAGCTTAGAGCTATTTATAGCATGTCGAGCCTGGGAACTAATAAGATAGGATACCTTATCACTCAATCTTATCACCCGATCTTATCGTGAGTGATGTCATAGAACCGGAAGGCCCACTGTGTGGTTCAGGGTTATTCCCTTGTTCATATATTATTGTCCATTGAATACTTAGTCTCTGATTCCGCTATCAACTTGAAAACCTATGATAGAGCTACGAATCACTGATTGCGTTTCATTAAATTCATAATTGGCTCTTAGATTCCACATCAGAAATATTGTAAAATTATAAACTCAACCTCTGAATAAACAGCAGGCAGCTGTTGATAAAATTCTTAGGTCAAGGTTTAGGGTAGGCGTCACATCTTGAGAGGTACAGTACCTGGCAGGGTCAAGGAGTTAACTAAGCACGCCATTTTAGCTGGCTTAGCGCCATTCTCTCTACAATGGTCGAGGACACCAAAGATGAGAAGGAGACAATGAGACATACAACTGAAGCTGAACAACTTTTTGTACGGCCAGAAGAATGAACGCAACACAGAAAAAACGAGCCTCTACAATAAAAGCATGTCTCCGATGTCACAGACGCAAGCAGCGTTGCGTGGGCTACCCAGCATGTTCCAATTGCAAAGCAGCCAATATTTCATGCCGCCGAGATTCTACGCCTTCTATGAGACGACTGGCCGGATTATCTAAAGAAGAACTTTTGAAGAAAGTCGAAGCACTAGAATCATCAATAGTATCATCAGACCCACAGGAATCTCTTCATACAGGCTCTGGGCGCAGTGATCATCGTACTGATTTCGAGCATCATGTTGAGGACGATGAGATTATCCAACAAGACCAGATTGGTCTACCTCCCATATTTATTGGAACGTCCCCAGCTACACCTTCTAGCCAGGACAGTCGATCAAGGTCATCCAATGGTAAAACCTTTATAGAGGGAAACCAGCAACTGGACAAGCATCAACGTGAAGAGACAGAAATCGACAACATCCAAGTCAGACGCGAAATCTTAACGACGTATTTGGAAAGCATGCACCGAAGAGTACCCTTATGCGACTATGCCGAGATACTGAGAACGAACGAAGCCAGTGTGAGTGTTCCGCCTTCGACAGATTCCGCACGAATGCAGTTTCTTCGGCTCAACATGGCTTGTGCCATTGGGGCTACAATCAGACAACTCACAGGAGATGCCTTGCCGATTGATCCCAAAAGATACTTCCTGATGGCTATGGATCTCCGAGACTCAATGGAAGATGCAGAGTTGATTCAGCAAGTGGAAATTGATCTTTGGATCGTTCTATACAATCTGCGCACCTGTTTCTCTTCCGAAGTCTGGTATCTGATTGGACACGCCATGAGGACTGCAATCGACGCTGGTCTTCATCGCGAGCGCTATTACCAATATCTCAATCCTACAGAAGCAGAGCTACGACGATGTCTATTCTGGGCGGTCTACGTGTTGGAGCGAAACATTTGCTGGTCGCTGAAGCGTCCTTTCAGCCTGGCAGACCATGACATTGATACAAAACTACCCGCAGCCTTACAGCATACAGCTTGGCTAGATGGCGAGAGCGACAGCATCGACACCAGGCTGGATCGAGTAGACGGACAACAAAGACCGCTCGACAAGCGAGTTTTTATCGCTACCATTAATCTCAGCCGCATAAACTCTCAAGTATACTGCCAGATATATCAGGCTGATCAATCCAAGGCCTCTCGCGATCAAATTCCTCAACTCTTGGATAAAATCCATCTTCACGAGATGTCGTTGTCTGACTGCAGTGCCCAAGACCAAGATTTCCTGCAATTACATGTCAAGAACGCGACTCGAGTGCTCATTGAGCCATTCTTGCCCGAGTTACATCCATCGGATTATCTGGTCAAGACATGTCTTGATGCTGCTGGCGGCATGTGCCAGATCTTTAAACGGCTCCGATCAAATCGCTCTCTCGGATATTCTTTCACCATGATCAACTCTGTCTTTGTGGCCGGGATGACAATCTGGTGAGTATATTCATACTTTCGTATATCCTTTGCTGCTGCTTACTAATATTGTTAGCTACATTGTAACAAAGAACCCAAGTTTATGGACACCCGCGAAAGCAAATGATCTTCGAGCATGCTCAGCGTCACTATTTGCTGCAGCTGAGCGAAATAAGGCTATACGAAAATACCGCGATACACTCGACACCATTATTGAAGCAGTATCCGAATACGTTGAACAAGCCTCAAGCTCGATCGATGCATTATCAAGGTCTCATCATCAAGAGACCCCAGGGGGATCAACAGATGAAGGAAGTGGCCCTCTGTATACCTTTGACAAACTGGGCCATGCCTTGAAAGCTGGAAAATTCGAATTTCCGTTCCACTCATATCCTATCTATTGTCTAGAGCCTGCGAGCTTCCATCAATCTTCCTCAAGGACCCCTGGAGAAAGCACTGGTGTTGGAACGCGACTAGCCTTGCACCATCTTGATCCATTCCAATGGGATTTCAGTGCCTCAATTACCGACGACATTGATTTGACATCTATGGATTACCTCTTCGTAGTAAATCAATACCAACAATAAAAATGATAAGAGTTGACTGATTAAATGATGGACCGGTATTATGTACATGAGTGAAAGCCTTTTTTCTGATACCAGCACAATTATTATTCTCCTTCTCTGAAGCGCAACCTTCTCTACCCGCTGGCTGCCACTAGTGGATTGCGTGATCTTTCGCTACTCTTACACCATTAACTAATTCCCCAAAACACCCTTGTTCCCACTGTCGGCCATCGGAAACTCAACTATCATACATCTTCTAATTCCCTATGGCCGATACTGATCGGAACAAGTTTGCTTCAACAGAAACATCATGGCAGAACATGGAATTTGCATCAACTATTGCATCATCAAAGGCGAAGCCAAGAATGATACTAATCACCTGTGGCTTCACTGATGAGACGTGCATTCATAAGGAAGGTAAAGCCATCAGAGATTCGCATTAACGACAGCAAGGAGCCACATGGAAGCCTAGTTCTACAAGTCTCATCTAAACTTCCATTTTAACCACTTCGAAGCCTTCCGCGACGAGACACATCATGGCTCCACCTATCTCTCCCTACCAAGGCTCTGCCGACAGCCAGTCTGATGGCCCAGCCGAGAAAAAGGTGATGGAGGAATCGTCACAACTCATTGTCAGTGACTGGACCGAGAAGGCTGAAAACAGTCTAAGGAGAAAGTGAGTGACCATATCGACGGCATATTATCTGGTTACTTACCAAGAAACTAGAATCGATTTCACGATTCTGCCTGTTCTTATGCTTGGCCTCTTTGCTTTGCAGCTTGACAAAGGCAACATGAGTTACGCGATGACAACGACCTTCACCAAAGACCTGGGCATCACGAACGATAACGTAAACTATGGAAACCAACTTATGCTTGCCGCTATCGTGGTCTTTGAAATACCCTTCAATATGGTATTGTCTAGGATTGGACCTGCTCTTTGGCTTATCATCCAGATTTTTGCTTGGGGAACAGTCGCAACGGCCCAGACAGCTATCCATAACGTGGCTGGGTTCTACGCTACACGTTTCATTCTGGGTATGTGGGAGGCTGGCTACCTGGCAGCATCCCTGACTATACTTGCTTCTTTTTATACAAGAAGAGAGATGGCCATGAGAGTCACGCTTGTGTATGTGGGCAATTACTGCTCTTCAGGTGTTGGTGGGCTTCTGGCTGGCCTTATCTTCAAGATCCCCGAGTCGAGTGGGCTCAAGCAATGGCAGGTGAGTACTCAAAGTGCTCATCATAATTATTGATGCATGGATGTTTCGCGACTAACCGGTTATGTTATGTGCAGTGGCTCTTTCTCATCGACGGCCTATTCACCCTCCTTGTTGGAATTGTCTTCATCTTCGTCATGCCTCGATCCACGACAGACACGCTTCCACTCTGCGGCATTAAGCGATTCAACTTCTTTAACGACGAAGAGAGACGTATAATGGTGAACCGTGTTATTCTCGACGACCCCCGAAAATCTGTCAAGCTTTCTGGAATTACCCCAAAGATAGCGCTACGTATCCTCTTGACAAGTTTCCGAGTCTGGGGTCATTTCAGTGTCAATGTCATCTCGTTGGCTCCCAAAGGAGGTCTAAGTGTCTACACGCCTTCAATCATTAAAAACCTTGGGTTCGGTGCATCTACTGCCAGCTTCTTGGCTGCCGTTCACAACTTTGGTGTGTGTATCTTGGCCATTCTCATCTCTTGGATCAGCGACAAGACTTCTTCACGAGGTCCTCTCTGCCTACTATGTGCAGTGTACTCGATTGTTTTCTCAGGGGTTCAGTTTGCTATTGTCAGGAGCACTGATGTTTGGCTCAAGTATGCTATACTCACACTCTTAACTTCGGGGATGGCGGTCTCGCAGAGTCTCAATGATGCGTGGTTCAGCATCAATACTGCTGATCCTCAGGAACGATGTATCGGTCTTGCATTGGCGGTCGCTGGCTCCAACCTCGGTGGTCTTGCTGGCCAAAATATCTTTGTGAAGAGCGATGCACCATATTATCACAAAGGCTTTCTCAAGGTTCTTTGTATATATGCTGGAAGTATTATACTCATTGCTGGTATGATCCTGTTCTACTGGAATGAGAATCGAAAGTTGGCCAAGTATACTGAACCCGACGAGATCGTTACTCAAGAAGGGTCCAAGGATATATCTGTGTCTGGGAATAGGACCAAGGTTAAGAATCAGCTTTAGGTAGTAGATTGAACTAGAGAAAACCACGAATTCAAACCTGAAGAATGGTACATCCACCCTCAAGATAAACAGCAGCAATCGGGAATTCTGTGTTAATCAATGCGAAACACATATGTTAGTATAGTTACAGGATCTGGAATAATCTACGAACTTATTTAATCTTAATGGAAAGTGACCATGATTTGGTATTTACGCTCAGCAGTTATAGGCAAGGTGTGAAGAACCAAGCGAATGCGCGTTGTTTCCATGGTTCTTCGGCGCTCATCCATCACGTATTTTGGTCTTATCCACGCGTGTGGGTCTTATCGCAGGTGTCTTAAGCTTGATTAAAGACTTTGAATTCGCAAGCGGAGATCCCACCACTACAAAAGCAGTCTTGCTGCCGACGATTTATGCATGGCCTCAAGTAAGAGGTCACTATTTACCAATGTTATGAACAAACAAGGCTCTTAATATCATCCTGCTAGATTCCTATCCAAAAACTCGACGACGAAGTTCTTTCTTCAGAGCATCGATCATGTGCTGTGTTCTTTCAACTGCTCCTTTGTTTTCCACAGCCCGACGATATAAGTAGCCCATACATTCTGAGACAGACCCCCAAGGCACGTATTTATAAACGGCTGGCGCGACGGTACTCTGGGTAGACATGTCAGATGTACATTGCTCACAACTTTCCGCAAGAGCACAGCTTAGTTCATCAGCCATGCCATTGATCTGCCCGCATTCTAATCTGATTGTAGGCAGATCATCCGTAATTCTTTGGCGGTGCGTTTTCATGGCCATTTCTGCGCTGGTCGCATTGTGCGTGGCCAGCATGAGTGCCATGTCTGGAAACTCTAGGCCATTTGACTCCGCCACCGAGGGAAGTTGGCGACAGACAAACATGTTGGCGATATCGTTGTAAGACATGTCGGTTTCCTCCTTGGTGTCGTGAATCAAGGATCGAACTTCGTTCTCGATGTAGGCACCACGAACGAGCTTGATACCCAACGTCCAGCCTTCCTTGGCAGCTTGGAGGGTATGGCGATTGGCGTTGCTTCTGGCCGTTTTTAGATACGCTTGAATGGTGTTGTACACTAAAGCCTCGCCCTTGTTGTACTTCCTCATCAAATCGATGACCCATTCATCGAGATGAATCTGAAGTACTTGTTGCTCCGCATCAATCCATAAACGGGCACCGCGTTTTTTTGTCTCAAGGCATATCTCATCCAGAGCGTCCGAAAGAGCAGGATGAGGCGGCTTATGTGCCTGCAGAGCGTCGAGACACACCGGACCGGCACCGGTAAGCCTTCCCAAGTTAGATTCAAAGACTTAAAATGAAAGTGCTTAAATGGATATTCGCTTACTTGACGGAGAGAAAGTCCCCAGGTGACAACATACGAATGGTTTCCAGATTAGCTTCCTTCCATTCCTTAATCATTCGGCAAGCAGCTGGCCCGTAATTATTATCACTGGATGAGATATCGCCCTCTACAGGATCAAGAACCGCTTCTTTAGCAAACCCTAGAATTGTTCGATACCCTAGATGCCGAAGTGCGGCCAATGACTTCTCAACTTCTGCTCTATTTGAACCGGCACAGAAATGATTGTAGATCGTCCATCGAAGGAGGCGGTTGAGTAGCGGGTTTCGATCGGGGTTCAATAGGATCGACTTCGACGTCGTCATGGTGTTGATCATGGCAAGCGATGGCTGCATCAGCCACTTCTTGGACATGAACAAGGTTAAAAAAAGTGAACGTAGTAATGTCTTGTTCGGTAGCCGTGCAAGGGCGGTCATATTGGGCTGGGTTACTTGATGCACCTTTGCAGCAGCTCTGGTTAACGCTTGATTTGGTGACATTGGGGGCGACTGTGCAAGGAATGTTGGGGATCTGCAGATAATAGTAGCTATGACAGATTTGGCAGATTTATAGAGTAGGAGTAGGGGAAACGGCGAAACGGATTAGAATCGTTACACTAACCTTTCTTACATGGCGCGTCTTATTGAGTGCAACCCACCATCTCAGATCGGTACAAGTGGCGGCACAACTTGTGCTGGCCCAAATTGTTTGATGGAATCTTCGTCCGATGGCGAATGAACGCTAATGACATTTATCGTGGCGCGATACGCGTCGGGCCAGACGTCCGAAGCGGGGAAATGAATTCAATGTTTATGAACGATATACGTCTGGACTCCATGATAACGGATACCCCCACTGCATGATCATCTGTTTGGTGGATGAATTAGCTCGGAATGCCACCCCGGATCATTATTCTAACGAACGTCTGAAACAACACAATCGGGAAAACGAGCCCCGACGAGAGGCAAGGAAGCGGAGTGCGATCCCGAAACATTAGCCATTTAAGCCCTTGATGAAGCCAGTCGAACCTGCTATTGGACTCCCCGCCGTCAACTCGAACTTCTTCTTAAGGTAACACCACGTCTGCGCTTCGATTGTCGATGATGAATCACTCTGTCTCTCGCCTTTCCTCGAGACCCCGAAGCGGTAATACACCGTTACTCCGCTCTATGGAACTAGCCCGACAGCGACCAAGCTTTCTAATTGGCTGTTGCCGGTCGTTCTCAAGTTCACTTTCTATCAAGAACAAGATAGAGCCTGTCTTTTCTTCTGACGCAGTGGCCCGTAGGTATAGTCAGGTACAGCAACGCATGAACTAAGCTCTGATCAAACTCGTTTCATGGTAGCTATCGCACCATACTCTCAAGCCATCAAAGCAAATGGCTTCGTGTTTCTTTCTGCTCAAATTCCAGCGACCCCTAACGGCAAGCTTATCGAAGGCACTGTGACTGATAAAGCACATAAAATGTGTCAGAATGCGAGTGCTGCTTTACAGGCTGCGGGGTCTAACTTAGACAAGACTGTCAAGGTCATGGTACGTAGTTATGTTGGCAGTAAATGGATATATCTGACCCTAGTCAAGGTTTATTTACGAGATTTTGGCGACGCTAAAGAGGTCAATGATGTATACGCACAATACTTTACACAACGACCTGCTCGCTCAACTGCTGAATCCCCCGAATTACCGGCTGGAGCCTCGATGGCAATGGACATCATCGCCATCCAGTAACCAAGCAGGCTTGAAGGAGTCGGGCTTATCTCCGAAGCATTCAGGTGGGCTGCATAGGCCGGGCATGGGAGGTGCTCTCGTATGGCCTTGTCATAGTGATATTGCCTTCAAATAGAGGCGCTCAACAACTAAATAGAGGTACCACCTTCTAGTAAATGACTAGACTTTGCTGTCGGAGAAGAAAAACCTTATGAGACACGTCATATATACACGGTAAGATACCGAGTTGAAGCCTAGCTGACCTAGTCCAACGACGCCCAACTTAACCAGAGGTCGGTAGCTCAGTCGGAAGCTCATCATCAAAGGACATGATGTTGTACACATAAAGCGCATCATGGCCTGATACGGTCACGACGTTTTCTTGAAACATAACAAACAAAATTAATTAAAGAAATAATCATGCAAGTGTATCCCCTAGAACTTGCCTTCCTCTCTGAAGAAGGCTTCAAGACTGTCTGCCGGAGCGATCTTAGCCCAAAGGTACTAAAGGCTCAAGGTTGAGACGTAGTTGGGTACTCAGCAGGAAACGGAACACAATTATTCCAACCATTAGTGATCTTGTAGAAGCATCAAGTGCCAGAGTATTAATGAATTAACGTGCAGACTTGCGCTCGTGGACGTTTGCGCCACAACATGGAGAACTTCAACTATTCTACACAAACCCTTATAGCTCATCTAGCTCCCACAACCAATCCCCATCGATCATGACTGCGTCGAGCATACTTATTCCATCCACATCGAGGTTTTCAACAACCGACCTGATGGCCTCCAAATGCGTAGGTGCGAAATCATCATCACCATGTCGCACTGATGACCACACCGGATCGGGGGGAACGCCTGTTGGGGTGGAATAGGTAATTGCAAATCCCGCCAGATCCAACATTGAGCTAGATCCGATATCGGTATTTGTCCGTACCTGTGAAGTCATATTGAGGTTCCGTAGCTTCGCGCGTAGTTCAAGAATTTGTAGCATATCTGACCGATAAGCCTGAGCTGGTACAATGTGTCGTGAGACGTATTCGTCCAATAAATCCATAACTTGTGAAAGATCCCAGAGGAGCTCATTTTCTGGTCTGATGATATCAACCAAGACAAGCGCAAAGGCAGCGGAGAACAAGACGTCAACATCGTAAGGCAAGAAGATATCTACAAGTGTTTAGCTAGATGACTCATTTTTAGGAGGTGATGCAAAAACTCACCGCATATCATCTGATGTTTCAAGGCGAACATGATTTTGAGAACATGCACGGCAGAGTCAACACACATCTTCAACAGCGACTCGAGTGGAGGCGAGGAGGGGGGGCGGTCCTCTTCCACGAAACCAGTACTTAACAAAGGCTTCAAGAGGGAGAACAGAACTGGTCGGACGGTTAGAATGACACACTTTAAGCTTTGTCATTAACCAATTGTTCCCAGGATAAGAAAGGTAGTTTTGCTATTTACGCACCTGATGAAGTAGCAAATGCAAGGTGGCGGCGTCGCGAGAAAGCGGTTGAGTTGGCGTGTGGAAATCTAGAAGCAGATACTTTTGTAGGACGGCCGATGTCTCAGCCAAGTGAGATAAGATTGATTTGACTTCAACCAAGAAACTGCTCTGTTGGTGATCGTGTACCCCGTAGATGACTGCCATTGCGTAAGTTAGCTGGATTAGACGAGACTCTTCAGCTCGGCTATAGCATACCATCGAGGATCTTCCCAAGATGGGATGAAAGTGTGACATGAATGGCAAATATGTTCTGACGTTCATCTCCCTCAGTTACGACTGGGAATGGAATAGATATATCTTCGTCCCGCATGAGCAAAGTGCTGCCCAGCATCGCTGCACTCTTTCTATCGATACAGTACACTGTCCACCACAGCCTCCTCTGATATTCGACATTATCTGGCTGGAATACCTCAGGGACCGCTATGTTCATGATCTTAGTGACTGCAATTCGCAATGCCTTTCCGATCTGATGGAGCTCAGTCAGCTGGGCGACGGCATTTTGATACTTGCGATAGACGCACCATAACGTAGGATTCTTGTAGTAGATCTGTGGCGTGCATAACGAGGGCTGCTAAGCAGAGGGTCTCGATGGATAGAAACGGTTCCTCGTAGAGCCTACGAATATCTGACATGGCCCCAAAAGCCTTGCTGAAGTAGTCCATTCCAGACGGTCCTGACTTTGAGTGTTCCCGGGCAAGTATCGACTGGCCAAAGCCCAGAACCAAAAGCATCTGGATATGCCAGAGTTTTGCCTCAGGCACAACACCTGTGGTACGTTCTTGGTAGAATTCTATCAGCCGGGCTAGGAATGCCGCAGGGTCAAATAAGGAATATAAGGAGCCAACATGTACAGACACAGTATTAACCAAATGTTCAGCGTACGATAACCGAGGGAGGCGGATGTCCGCTAGGTCGAGCGCAATAGGTGGTAATTTGGTTGTGTATGATTTGTCTTCACGTTCCAGAGATATGCTTCCAGGATCCGCGATGGATGGTGATCGCTGAAGGAGATTACGTACATTTCGACTGAAACTCAGTGTCGAACTATGGCCAAGGTAGGCTGCAAACCGTTAGATTAGAGAAGAAACAGACTAGATGAGGGTCATACCCGCATGTCCGTAACGGTGTACTTTGATCTGTGGCTCTTGGGTGACCAGAGTGTTGGCCAAGCCCATCGACGCTGATTGCTAGCCATCTTTTCAGCTGTGACACACTATATGGCATAACCTATCCATACCAACGCAAGCTCCTCAGAAGTGACTTCGGAAGTCAGAACGAGCGCTCTTGATAGGTCCTGTGCGTTCTGATCATTTTGATTGGACGAAGAGGCACCTTCGCATAGGTTTTGTGAGGCTTGGAATTTAGCCTCAAGAAACTTCACACGAGCACGCAAATTGTCTAGATACCTGTCATAGAGTGAGCACTACCTGTCCCTTACTATAACGAGAGGACTTACTCGGAGGATACGGTTATCTTTCTTCCCCTATCTTCGTAAACGCATTGATCGTTGCGGCTAGCACATCTATCACAGGGGCTTCGCCCCGAGCATCGGAGCTTGCGATTACGGCAGTTCAAGCATCTGTGGTCAGAGTCAATTTAAATCTTTCAGAGTTGATTGAGTTAACCCTCACGCTTTCAAGATATTTTTCCGCTGACGGACATTCCGTTCAGGCGATTGCGTGTTTATTTCGTCGTCCATCGTTGGAGTCATGCCTGCCATCAGTCAAGCATTGACGTGCGGGGGCGCGAATATCAGTGGTATTTTTATATTCTTTTGGGCTGCCGATGGAAAAACAACGCCACCGAAAGGGAGGGGAAGCTTACTCATCAGATATGGTTATGGATAAGGAAAAATATTTCCATTTCGCATTTTTCTAAATGGCTATCTTGTAAAAGTTATATTTTCAGTTAGTTTCTTCTTTCTCATTTGCAATCTACATTGCCAGTTTCTGCCATATGTCGATTTATTAATAAATCTCTCTGAATATTATATTCCATATTACAATGTCAAAAAGGGGCGTAATAAAGTAAATAAATAATAAGGGGTAGGATTTAGTACTATAGAATTAGTCAGATTAGTACACAGCTGTACATTCAGTCTTATACTCACTGCATACATAAGATCTCACTAATTAGTAAAAACTGACCCTATATCATACCGACTCTATATTATCTGATTCTGGTAGGTATGTTAGGAAAATGTATATGGTAAAGCAACGATTTGTTTAGCAGCATTGAGGATAAGATAACAGCCCGGGTCGCTGCAAGGGGTTGAGAGGGAGGTTTGTTAGCCCTGCAGACCTCATCTGACTTGTTACCACTTTAGCATGTAATCTTTCCCTGAACGCTTGGACAAAAATTCCACTTGGCCATTACTTTAGCCGAAATGTATCGCTGCCTTTCTAGAACCGAGTACAAAATAACAAACTCGGGTCATTCATGGTGAACGGGGTTTAGGGGATCGGAGGCGAATTCCGAAGCTACTGTGTCACAGTGTAACACTGCTTTAGAGAAACTGGATCCCCTGACGCGGGATGAATTGGCGGTAGTAGTAGGGACTCCGTTTAAGCTAGTTGTATCCTACTCGAAGATGCCACAGGGAGTATTAATCAAAGACATACTAACTGCCTCGGCAATATGTTCCGATACCAGAACCAAATAAGCGGTAGTTCTGCGCAACAGATCGGCCGGAGGAATGATGGTTCATCTCTCAATAATTACTGGTACTTTCTCCGGCGAGAGGAAAACCGGTGCGGGCACCGTCTCCGAACGACCAGGTGGGATCTGGTGATTCCGTGACCTCAACAGGCGCACCTGAGTGGTCAAAGTTTGATAGATTCATAATGGTTCTTGTGACGTTGGTAACCTTTTGCACAGCCGAAAAGGCTGGCTTGATTGCAGTCTCGGTAGGGGACGAGTTCATCCTGATCCCAAGGGAAGACAAATTAGATGCCCAAACCTGCTGCATCCGCGGCACTCCCAACGAACTTGACGGTTAGAGATTAGATACACAGCCCTCTGAGAGGAACATACTGATGCTACTCATCATGGTGTGATAAAACGAAGGGTTGGAACAAGCGCTAATGTCATGCCTGTCGAGTTTGAGATACAAGATAAGACGGAACCGAACGCCATTGGATATTTAGTATTCTGGCTTGAGTCGAATGCACTAAGACGGTTTTGGAATAGGCGCGGAATAAAATCCCGTGCATTATCAGGGTAGCGATAGCCCCCATAATTGAGAATGTATGACAGTACTATTCTAGCATGAGGTAAGACTCGGAGTAACGTCCCGCCTTATAAGCTAGCAATCACAACAGAATGAGTGAATCAAATAAGTAATCTGATTGAAAGGAGTTCTGCTAATATATTTAAATATGGTCGGGGAATATGAGGTTAAAAGATTCTTATCCAACGTAGTGGCCGTAGGAGCATAGCCGCAAGAAGGGATAGAGGGCGATAAAAAGTTAAAGCATCGACATTCACAGTCGGCGTACTATGGGAACGCTGCTTCTTCGTATAAAATCATCATTCTAATTGGCTAGGTACTGAGCTCAACTTTAATACGTAGAGTATCGTCTCCTAGAACTACATTACCACGCCAAGCTTCACTTTTCAAGTGGTTCTCGGACGGCCGGAACATACTGGTATAGCATGACGAGTTAGAATAACGTGGGTGTCTCCATCGCTCGCTTCAGGTTCAAGATCTGGGTTAAGCTTACCGGGAAAATCTGGATTTTCTCAAGGTCCCAAACACCACTCGTAGCGTAAACGTCATTTTCGATAATCTCACGAACTTGTTCCATCGTATCGCTGCGGTAAATGACGACGCTACCCTTAAACATGGCAGGCTTGTCATCGGTGGGGTGCTCTTCAAAAATGGCGCCTACGACAATGTTACTCTTGAGGTGCATATAGTATGTGTATGCCAATTTTACCTCCAGCCGGCAGTGTTCCAGATGCTATCAGTGGCTTAATGCCCTCATAGTGGAGTCTAGTAATGGATATATTATGTTAGTGATGCTAGAGTTAAAGAGAAACGTGAAGGTAACTCACGGCTTTACCTTTTTCCTCACTTCGAGGACATTTGCCTTATCAGGCATGATGGCGAGCCACTCTTTCTTACTCGCTGTGCTCGTTATTGTGCGCTGTCCGTATGCGATGTGAGACATTCCCATTAGTCGGGCTAAATTGGGTCGAATGGCTGAGCGCACGGTTAGAGCGGGCATTGTAAGTCGAATAAATGGAATAATTGGCAGTTTAAAAGTAACAGATAAGTTCGATTCTTGCTTCAGCGTGCAAAGCTTTGTGTCGTTTCGTTCTTTTATGATATTCGCTTATACTTATTTAGTAAAGTCTCCGGTCCGAGCGAAAGTGGATTCAATAACGCAGAGACGGCCTTGATAGCCGAGGAGCGGTATCCATAGCGGGATGCCGTTCCGGGAACACGACTTACGGAACAACATTCCAGATCTTTAGCGGTTACTGTATTGTATCAATCGTCTTAATGATTGGTAAGCTTCAACCAACATTCATTGTGGAGGTTGTACCATCCGTCTGACCCTTCCCGAGCGGCTGGTTCTTAGATCTAAGTTCACAGCTATGAGCGTTGACAACAGACTGCTTGTTGATATGCAAGTCATCGACTGTACTTGATATCTTGCGTACGATACTGAAAAACTAGAAGGCGTACGCTTGTTGTCGATAGGCGTATATGCTACGTGTATAGAGAGGTAAGAGGAGGAAATAACGCTAGGCTCAAATTGGTTTATCTTTACAAGATACATTCTCTTACGAATGCTAAGGGCCCCTTGTTAGACTATGAAATGGCTTGGGCTATGGCTGTGTTAGGAGAGCTTTGTCCCTGGCAGACGCCGTCGCTGTTCAAAATTGGCCTTCCGTGTTGTGTTAGGGCTAAACCGAATAGCAGTTGCCATAAACCCTTATTAATCTGTCGACTTTCGTAAATGCCACCTTTACTTTGTTTCCCCCCATTTTTCACGCACGAATCTACTAGATTATTTGACTTGGTTTAACCTTAGATGTTTACACTGCCGATTACCCGGTCGCGAGTAATATTTACATATTCGAGACTCTTATCTTATCCGATGGTACACTTTCGAGTATATATTGTCTTCCAGCTGAAGGGCCGGATACGGCTATATGGCAGCAGGGAAGACTATCAAGCCCTGTCATAGTACTATACGGCAGTATTAATATGTTTTTAGTAGGCTTGGGAGCGTTTAGATTATTACTGAGACCTTCGGCTTGATCATTAGAGTTGTTAATTTGTACTATTACCTCTGTGATGTAGTTCGTTGCCAGATTCTCCATTACAACCCCGACTATTAGTTCAATCAGCCAAGCGATATAGTAAGCTGACTCGAGGAATGCAAGAGTGAGTATGCATACACAAGACACATAAAGAATTCCTGGATGAAGAGTGTTGATTATCAACCACAGCTATACGAATAATAGGGCCATAGAAATAGTAGACAAGCAAATGACAGCTCATTTGACAGGTGATTAAATGTTCACCTACAACGCTTTGGAAAGCCGCCGGATCAATGGCCATGGGAACTCAGCTTTACTCTGAATTTCCAATGGGCAGAAGGGCATTCGCAGGCACAAGAGAGCACAACTGAATCAAATTAAAGGAACAATCAATCCACAACAGTGTACAGTTGATCAACAAGAATTCTATGTTGGCCTAAGAAGGGCGAGGCTATGATCAGGTTGAATGATTCTCCCAATGCTCACATCCCAATACGTCACTCTAGAAACCCACTACAAACTTGGAGGGAGGGGGGGAGACGCCTAGCGTATTTTTGTGTCTCTTGTTTGTTCATCGGTCTAGTTGTACAAATCTGAGCTCACTTCCCTCCTCCGCATCTTGATGTACCTTAGAGTATGTTGAATATTCTCATCCCCTGAGAGTATTTTCATACCTCATTAGAAGGGTATTGGATCTCATTCAGGGGATTGTACTCTTCCTTGATGGACCTGACACTGGTAAAGCGCTGAAGATGAGCTACGGTTCCCGTCTTGTCGTTGGTACCGGAATCTCGACTGCCACCGAAAGGTTGCTGTGCGACGACAGATCCAGTGCATTTGGTATTGATATACAACATGCCTGCTGCGTGTTTTAGTTTCGTCTGCGCTTGTCGCGATGCATATGGATCCATGGCGAAAATGCTACCAGTCAGGCCGTAGCGGGAGGTTGTATCGACGAGCTCGAGGGTTCTTTCCCACTCTCCATCCGGATAGACATAGACGCCTAGGATCGGGCCAAAGAGCTCACGGGACATTATTTCATGTCGTGGGTTAGATGTCTTATAAACTGTAGGGTGCACGAAGTATCCATGCTCCTTGGAGGCTTTTCCTCCTGCAATAAGCTCCAGCTCGGGATCCGTTTTGGCGTCCTCTATCACCTTGTTCAGCTTATCAAAAGAAGTTTCATGAATAACTGGGGTGATGAAGTTGTCGAATGCCTCTACATCGCCGACCTTAAGCTTGGAAAGCTGCTCTTGAAGGTGCTTCTTGAATTCTGGCCAGACCGATTCGGCGACGTAAACTCGAGAGCATGCAGAGCATTTTTGGCCCTGATACTCAAAGGCACCACGGATGGTTTGGAACGCTGCACTTTTCACGTCGGCTGAGGAGTGCACCACACCCCAGTTTTTGCCACCCGTCTCGCCGATGACTCGAGGATATGAGTTGTAGACACCCTTGCCGACGCCGTCTCCAACCTTCTTCTGAATCCCCTTGAAGACCTGGGTAGAGCCAATAAAGCTGACAGCGGCAAATTCGGGTCGTGCGAGGACAGTATTAGTGATTTGCTCCGCATCTCCCGGCAGGAACTGGATCACGTCCTTGGGAAGCCCTGCCTCTAATAGGATTTGATGAATGAGATAAGCAGAATGCAGAGCATGGGCCGAGGGTTTCCAGATAACAACATTGCCGAGTAACGCAGCTGGCCCTACAAGTGTTGCACCTAGGGCGGTGAAGTTGAAAGGAGCAATAGAGTACACAAATCCCTCCAAAGGACGATACTCCATCTTGTTCCAGTTTCCGTCAGGTTGTTCTGTTGGTTGATACGAGTAAAGCTTCCAGGCTTCCTGGACATAGTAGCGAAAGAAGTCGACAGTTTCACTAGGAGCTTCAATCTCCGCTTGCCAGATATTCTTGCCTTGGCCGAGCATTGTTGACGCGACGATGTCAGACCTATACTTTCCGGCGATAAGTTCCGAGGCTCTGAGAAATATAGCAGCCCTATCCTCGAAAGGAAGTGCCTCCCAGGCAGGTTTCGCCTTTAATGCAGCGTCAATGGCAGAGTTGACCTGATCTGGAGTGGCGCAAGCATACTGAGCTACAGACTCTTTGTGATTCGAAGGATTCACCTGTGACAGGAAATCTCTTGACTGCAACTGAGTGGTTTTAGTTTATCGTGATCAAAATCAAGCCATGGATATACTCTACCTTCTTTCCATCGACACTGATCGGAATGTGGACCGGCATTTGACTCTTGAGTTGCTCTAAAGCACGTTGAAGAGATGCCCTCTCTGGAGAGCCTTTGGAATATTCGAGCTGCCAAGTTAGAATTTCACGCAAGAGGTGACTAGAATATACGTACAAATTTCTCGTTAGTGAACTTGGGGGGATGCAGAAGAGATAAATGCCTTCGCCCAGTCCTAGTACCAATAGCTTTTGAGCAAACGGTCGCTCGAGTACTCGGAATCACGTTGAGGCGGCGCATCATTTTGACGTCGAACTAGAGGGTTGGAGATAGAGATATGAGTACAAACCTGCGATACCGAGTTCGACTTTAAATCATATATTGACAAAGATAATTTCTTGGTGCTTCGTAAACTGGGTGAGGCATGTCTATTTAGGTTTGAGCACGGGAGAAGTATCTAATGCAAAAGTTAGCCAATCGGACAAAGTTCCGATTGTTGAACTCCACAGTTTCGCACCGTACATAACAGCGTATGCACCCAGTACTCGCTCGGAGCAGTATTCCGAGTAGTACGCCAGGACACGGGATCGTAAAATGTAATGTTTGTAAAAGCTTCCAGCTCGCATCGAAGCCACGAGATAGACTAGCATATCTCCGCACACAGATGTGAAGCTATGCTACCCAAAGTCTTTAATGGTCGCCTTGACGAAATTCCCTTTCTCCGTAGTCCTATCTTGAGTATGGGTTTCTCCAATCATTGTGAATTGAAAATATTGGTTTTTATAATGAAACTTTTCCCCCAAAGCTTCAACTTCCAGAGATTCTTTTTATTCTTTTCCGTCTGTTGGGATATGAGTGAAAACGTCGAATCTTCGTAGTATAATTTATTTGCCTGGCAGTAGTATAGGGTACCTTCAAACTGTATCTACACATAAATTCCATAATACTTGCGAGAGATTATTCCTGAGGATTTACATGAAGATTTCCCTACCTCCACCAGCTTCGCTAAGTAAAAAGTCCATGGTAAAATCATCAAATAGAGGAAATCCACGCAGAACGGCTTCACAGTGTGTTTCTGCAGTTAACTCCCCCGTGACCGAGTCAAATATTTCTGCAGGTTCGCTAACCTGAGCGCAGGTAGAGTCGATGCTGACTTCAGGATTCTCGTCCTCGAAAGTATCCAAAGCTGGTGCCATGTCCATCCCCTGGGGTCGTACCTTCGAACGATGCAAACTTGATTCAGAAATCGACACCTCTCTGGATTGCTGATCAGAGGCTGCTATACTTTCGAAAACCAATACATCGTTCCTGGCCGTCTTGTTGTTGTATAATTCCAGCGTTGAGAGTCTTTCTTCAAATAGCCGCAGCAGGCTCTGTGCAAAACGCCAGCATCCCGATAATCTCCGAAGAGCCCTCATGAGGGTTGCCAGGAGACGACGAGATTTGACAGCTAAAAGCGGCCTATCAGAATCTATGCTTAACATAGTATGGATTATGGCTGTAAATAAGACGTGGTTGCTATAAAACCAAATGGAAGAAAGCATCTCTTGGTTCAGCAACGTTTCGAAAATCGAACCAATCTCGGTTACAGCATCTCCACAGACAATAGGATCAGAACAAATTTCGGCCGTTGGGTCGTTGGTATGCGATCTTGAGCTGGGGCGATGTAGTAGAAGGATAAAATTGTTGTACGTTAATTGCAGGACGGCCTGCCCTTTGCCGAGGTTCGAATGCGTTAGTTGCATTTTCTCAGGAAGCTGGATCACGAATTCGGCCAAAGCTCGGTCTGCCCTCTCAATAGCTTTGACTCGATCGTGTACCTTAGATCTCACAGTCCATCCTCTCTTCATTGTTGAGGAGATTATACTGCAGAGCTTAGACTGATGAATAACGAAATCGCAATCTGCTCGTGGAGTCCCCTCAAAGTGAGCGAGCTGGAGCTCGGGTACATCGGAGTCCTCCAAGTTCCTGTCGATGTTAATAATTGAAACGTCACATCAAGCCACTCCTGGGGATAGCTTACATGACTTGCGGTCGACCAGAAGATGCTGAAGCAATAGTGTCAAATTGCAATAGGATCCACCACAGTCGTATATAGGTGCGCTTGTAGACTGGCTGCATCTTAGAATCTGTAACATCTCGATGCATGCCCAAGGCTATAGCTGTTCTCGTGGCAACCCCGACCCAATACCACGTATTGGCCACGATCTCCTCTAAGCCATCGGAATACCACGTTAATAAGAGGGCCACCTGTACATACATCACGCGATCCTGCTCAAGTCGACATTCCACCAGGGTCTTCGCTCTGTGGTAGAGCATTGGCTGCAATGATTCCACGTCCGAGTTTCGTGGCGCCAAGACATGAGCTCCAACAAGCATGACAGCATTCAGGAGTGCTAACGGTGGTGGGTTCTGAGGGTCCTTGCCTTTGTACTGCCTGATGAACGATTCTTCGTCGACAATAGGCCAACAACGGTTGATGCCATCGAAATACGCCTCTACTAGCATATCTGACAGTTCTCTGGCCGGAAGTTCAAGCACATCGGGGGCAACGCGGTGCAGGTTATATGAAGTATCTTGGCGACGAAACTGTTTGCTGCCAATGTGATAGGTTGTGTTACTGCTAGTATCGGAAGACGATTGTTGGCTTAGGTAGTGGCAGTTAGACAGATCGTTTCCAACGAAACAAGATCGAGTCTGTCGATTAAGCTCCAAGTTTCGGGCATCCTGACGGTTGAATAAATCGGCTAACGTACCAGCATCAGGTTCTGGTCCTTCTCTCAATGCTGGAGCAGTCGAATGGATCATCAGTGGCGATGTCGTAGGGGCCAAATCGTGTCCAATTCCGGATACGAGTTCTTGGGAGGGCTCGCGGAAGGGTTCACGTGGACGAATGGGAACTGGACCACGTAATCGGTTCGCAGCTTCTCTAGTCTGCTTTTTTGGAAATATACGGCATTCCGACCGGCCTCGAGAGCTGCAATAAGAGCAAGGGATACCGCATTCAAGAACATCGCAGCGGATCTTTCGCTGGTGACAATTGACGCAAGCTCGCCCATCTGAGAAGTTTTGTTAGAGTAATGAGCTTGCCAACAGTCGGTAAGCAAAAACGAGTAGACTCGCGTGGCGATGGAAGTAACAAAAAACACGCACTCTTTCTCTGCCCTTTAGAAAACGGCTGCGTTCCCGCAGGTCGGGCACGTTTCCGAGCCATGTCCAGCTATTGTTATACCTTTGTTGCAAAGGTAGCCGTGCAAAACTTGATAGAGCGAGGGAAGAGGAGCTCACTATAGGAGGAAGGAAAAGTGGTGGAGTAGTTGACGGAAACGTAAGCAAATGAGCTTCAGGGAAGTATGCAATCATCGGAAGATGGGGGTCCTTCTCGGCCGAATCCGCCAATCAATAGGCAGAGCCAGATACGGCTCATCCCACCAGACGGACCCCACCAATGAACCTGAGCTTAGTATAAAGAGAGTAAGTCGATTCCCATAAAGCAAGAGAGAGGTCCAATTTAGTATTCCCAAACTTGTAACCAAAACCTACTTTTAATATCTCGCAGTACTAGAACATGCCCCAATCAGCTCCGACGGTTGAGCCCACCTGCAGGAGTGGTGGGACAGGATTTGGGAAGTGGACCGGAGACATCTCAGCTCATTGTCTCGAGACAAGCGATATACCAAACGTGTTTCACGACAATACGAATCTGCAAAAGGTTGGTCAAAAGTCATAAGTATACTTGAAAGTTGAAAGTTGTTGTCTAATTTTCTACTCAGTTCCGGAAGGTGCACATCTTGTTAACAGGACTTTGCTGCTGTTTCAACAGCAGCCTCGGCACTTCAATACCCTCTGGTGCTAGCATTGCCATATCTGAATATTTCAACATTAATAGCAAGCCACAACTTGCTCTCCTCAATTCACTCAATATGGCTGGTTTTGTTCTAGGACCACTATTGTTTGGCCCTTTGAGTGAATACATTGGGCGTCGGCCCGTAATCATAGTATCCTTCATCGGATATCTCATTTTCACTTCTGCTTGCTCGGTAGCCCCCAATTATCCTTCACTCCTGGTATTCCGTCTTTTGACGGGAATCAATGCTGCAGCTCCAGTGACAGTGGTAAGCGGGCTATTTGCGGACATCCTCGACGACCCATCTCAGCGCGGATACGCTGTTGCGCTCTACATGGCTGTCAACACCATCGGGGCTCTGTGCGGGCCTTTCATATCCGGTTACACGTCTCAAAAGTCTTGGAGGTGGGCATTTTGGACTGCATCTTTGGTCGCTGCTCCTACTTTGCCTCTAGTCCTTTCCCTACTCGAGACCTTTGCGCCTGTCCTCCGTAGCAGAGAGGCACGACGACGAGCTAAACGGGGCGAACAACAGTCTCAACCTGCACCAACCGATCTACATCGCTTTGACATCCGTAAAATATTCTTGCGTCCTGTTGTACTGATGATAACAGAGCCCGTCCTCTTATTCTCATCGCTTTATCTGACCTTGGCATACGGAACTATATACCTCTTCTTCCAGGCTTATCCCATAATTTTTCAAGGTATTTTCGTCGTCTTCTATGGCACAGAACTCTGGCTGATATCCCTTGCATTATAGACTTTTATAATCTTTCTCCTGGGACTGCTGGACTAGCATATCTTCCTAGTAAGCAGAATCACCCTAGCATAAACATGACTTTCTCACATACTATGATAGTTGCTTTTGGAGCTATTCTGGCACTCGGTGGTTTCTATGTCTATACACGTTGGTATGACCGATCAACTAAATCTGGAAAGCCGTGGGCGCAGCGCGAAATCTATCGCCGTTTGCCGCTTGCATGTCTCGCATCACCTTGGTATGTTTTAAAATTTGTTTGACCATAAGCGCCAGATACTGATCGCTCGAAGCATGGTTATTTCGCTTTTCTGGCTTGGCTGGACGTGTCAGGCCTCTATCTCTCCAGTCATACCGGCGTTGGGAGGGTCATTCTTTGGACTTGGTTTCCAGCTTATATTCATGAGCATCTTAAACCACATCACGGATGCCTTTGGTCAGTTTTCAGCATCTGCTCACGCAGCTGCGGGTTGTCTAAGGTCGCTGGGTGCTATCCTTATTCCGCTGGCAGCCAGCTCGATGTATGATCAGCTTGGTATCCACTGGGCACCATCTGTGCTTGGTTTTCTGGCGTTGGCGATGGGGCCAATTCCGTTTATCTTCATCTGGCGTGGGAGCAGATTAGTTGGTGCGGCAACAGATCCCTCCAACCCTCAAGCGTAAGGCTCGGGTGTAATCTGAGGCGATAGTGTACGTTCCGGAAGCCAACACTGAAGTTTGCTTCGACGGAGTTGTACAAACAAGGAATCAACTACCATGACTACCTGTTTTCTAATCAATGACTCTATATTGCAGCAGCCGTTGACTCCACCATTCCTTACCAGATTACTTCTCAAGTACATCTGCAAAAAGCAGCAAACCCATTCCTTTGGATAGCTTACCTTAACGTGCCACTACATTTGGTTACTAAACTGAACTCCGGCATTTTCACAAATTTAGGTGAATGTTCACAAACAAAATCACATTCACAAATATCGTGCTGATCTACCTTGCCTTGCTCCACACTTCAACGTTGATTTATTCTCTCTTTCATAAGATTGGGCTAAACCTATTTTGCGAAGACTGACTTTGCAAGTAGTCTTATACATCAGAATGATCATTTTCTAAATCAGTGAGAAACTGATTCCCAGTCTTTTCCTTTATCCATGATTCTCTCGGTACGTCAAAAGTTGATGTGATCCGTCCATAGGCCATGCCACCAAGCTGTCCTAAAGGACGCAGTTTGTCGAGGTAAAGATGATTGGACGTTTTGTTGGTTGCGACTCCTCGGATCTAAAACCGGGTGCCTTGAATAAGTACGATTGCACTTGAAATCATACCAGGCTTTACGAACTCAGTAAACTCCTTTATATCTACCACTTTTCCTTCTATTAAGAACACGGATTCTCGGACTCTGCCGTCACTCGATTGAGTGCTAATGAAGCCAATAGGCCGAGGTGCAATGCCGCTGATGAGGAGGTGATAGTTATCCGTTTTAGGACGTCCTGATGTTATGAACTCTATGCGTATGAGCCGGGTGGGATCGCAGCCCTTGGCCGTATTGCCAGGATAGATCTGGCGACTGTGTTACCTCAATTGGTGTTTGAGAATGATCGAAAGTGGGCCGGTGTGTAAAGCTCATGGTAGATTTATGACGAAGCCTACACTGAGTGAAGGGACTATAAATTGTCGGAGCTGCTCTGGTTACCGTGTTTGGTGAGGATATTTTAACGTAGTGAGATGTTCTGCCTACCATACCCATCTTGAACAAGCGAACTGATGGTGACACTACGGAATACTTGATAAATGACAGTGTCGTTCCTTAAAATTGCACGGACATATCGCTATTTATGTACCCAGAGATAATTCCTAACCGTCCACCCGGCTTTCATTTATGGGACATTTTCCGGCAAAGCTATCCTATGAGATTGTGTACAGTGGTGCGGCTGTTCAACCCAATCGCTGAGTAGCCGTCTCGGACGTATCAGCCAATCTTTGTGCTAGGATAAGAGTTCTATCATCGGGGCGGGGTCCGGTCAGGCGACTGATGACTAGCGAAGTGTTTTAGATAAGCGAGTCACAAATCCCTCAATCCGCGAGAGTACTATTCAATCGATTAATACTCCGCCACTAAATATGCCAGAGCCTAATGAAGAAGATGGGATTATTATTGTGCTTCCTGCCTATCAGAATGGCTTGGTTTTAAGTCTCTGAGGCGCTGCAAAGATCTATCATATCAGCTCTAGTACTTGAAATCGATACTCTATAGTTAGATCACGTTTCAGATGTACCAGAACTCATCCATTAACAGATCAACATGTTAACACCGCCGAAGAATCGAAGAGTGGCAATGTAGCCATTGTAGCTCGTAATGGTCAACGAAGGATTTGAAGCGGTTTGGACTTTGTAACATATCAGCGAGGCTAGATAGCAGCAGTATTTCACGTATTGTTCATCGGCAGCTTCGGGCTTCTTTTTCCAGTGTCTTATTCGTTACCATGCATAATAGAGGCATAGGAACATTCAAATATGACATCTCCATCCTTTAAATGCTTAATATTTATAGATAGAGTTTACAAGAAAGTTAAAATATTATTCCCAGCTTCGTCATTATTTGCGAGCTCAACGCAATACTCTCTACTTGACTTCCTCTACTAGTCTCTGAATCCTTAACCTTTTATCCAGTGATTATAAGGCTACTACATCGATTAGCAGTGTTTGAACCTCCGTGAGATGTCGAACGTTCAGATAGACTGGTATGCGATGGACGGGGAGCAACTTGCCCCAACGCTGCTAAAATTGGTATGATTGATCCTTTGATCCCCAGAGTTCATGGCATATTTATATATAGAGTTTCCGAGAGAATTTAACTTCACAATCTAACGATAATGATTTCAAGAGGTTCTCCATAGTTTCAGAAGTTTCTCAATATCCTTCAAGCTAAAATATGCACTATTGTAGCTGCCAATATCTAGTTGCCTGTTCAGATATCCACAACGCAATGCAGTAACCCTAGTAGTAAATACAAGTTTAACTTGTATTTATCAAAGCATAACCCCAGTCTCTGTTAATTTCAATCCGAAAAGGCAGCCTGATAACATAATTGATACAACATCGACTGCAATAGAAAGAATAGCTGATACGTCCTTCCCATCCCTTATCCAAGCAATAAACACCGTCGCAGCACTCGCCATTATCGTCGCAGGATCTTCCTCTCTGACCACAAGCGGGACGAGGCCCGCAAGTACTGATGGGTACTCCGCCTCAACATCTCAAGCCAGCGCAGCAATCCTTGCTAAGGTAACATTCCTC
Source organism: Fusarium sp. NRRL 53497 (assembly GCA_013184445.1). Lineage (NCBI taxonomy): Eukaryota > Fungi > Ascomycota > Sordariomycetes > Hypocreales > Nectriaceae > Fusarium > Fusarium sp. NRRL 53497. Next base: position 17,925 of record JABCJZ010000365.1, on the reverse strand, counting down.
TCCCCTCGTGGTGCATGTTGATAATGCACTTGCCCAGGCGACGAACAGGGTTGCGATAGTGATTTGGAACTTCATTGTAGAGAAAAGTATATGAAAAAGTTCTATAATAAGAATAGAAAAAGCTGAGATAATTGGGAGAATCTTGTCAGGCATTAAGATGAGCAGAATATATACTTATGCTAAATGATAGCTTAATAAGACAAGACATGTAATTATCATAGTGCCGAGAAGCCATAGTAACGCCGATGTGCCGCGTCTAAATTGAGACAATTTACCTCTTCATTCGCTCCTTCTGCCCTTGGAATATATTTGAGGTCTTGCCAGCCGCTTTTATAACGTCTACATTGTATAGTCTCCTTTCAAATTCCTATACATCTCTTTCAATTGATCAAGTTACTACACTCTTTCCGACTTTGACTGATCGGGTTATTGGACAAAGCATGACGGCAGTCTTATTGCAGATCCTCCAAGCCTTTCCGGTTCACACGCGTTACCCCAAAGTTATCCTAAAGATTTGATGTAACCCTGTGTAAACAACAGTCTCTGTCTTAACAGCCTGTTTTAGAATTGTAAAGCAACAAATCCTTTTTAAATGTCAATCTATTGGGTTTTCGCTTTACGACTTCTAGTAATACCGCTTGCACATTTCAAACTTCCCAATGACTGAGAGGAGAGGTATATTCAGTACTGGACAACAAGTCGTAGCTCGGACCTTTTTGTGCTCGGCCGTACCATATCTAAAACATGGGGAAGATTCCTGATGTAAATATTATTAATCTGGAGTGAAATCATCATCTTCTACTCAGCCAGCCCAAGCTTCGTAACTCAACAAGATGAAGGACACCACCATAGCAAATAAATCTCTCATGTAATTTACATAATGACAACTTGCCTTCATTAATCCATTTATTCTAAAATCACTCCAATAATAGAATCCAACAACTCCAAACTCTCCATCTGCTCCTTGGCCTCACGAACACCATCCAACTCATACTTCCGTATCTCAACTTCACGCTTGGTCTCCTCAATATCAGGCATCATATAGTCTAGAGACTGTTGAGTCCTGAATTGATACTGCTCCAAGAAAGCCTGCATACTCGACTTGGCGCCTTGGACAGCGTATTGAAATGGTTCATCTGACTGAGATGGCACTGTAGCTTGACTGATCTATTCATTAAAAGCCGAAGCATTCTCGAGGCTGGTTTATTCGACTTGGTTGACGCGATCTTGTGCTTCGATCGAAGTTGACTTGACGATGGACAGGGCAATGTCTGCTTTATTGAGTCGGGCTGTCGCCTCGGCCAACTTAGCCGCCTTTTCGTTTTTGGTCTTAATCTCAATGGTCGAGGTCAAGAGTTAGGTCAGCGAGTCAACGTTGGCGGGATCGACCTTTTGACGTTTGGCTTTAGGGCTAATGTTGTTACCATTAAGGAGTTTGCGCCGCAAGTCTGTAGATTGAGACAAGGGTGTAGATCTGGCTAGAGGTTGATAGTTGGCTTCGGAAGGACGAGGTCGGTGGTCATTGACTGCATCGAGGTTCGGAAGTCAAACTTGGGCGCTGGTATTGCATCGCTTGGTTTGTCGTTGTTGTCGAGTGGAGAGGTTGTCTCAGGCATGGAATTGAATGACATAGTAAACGGATCCATAGAAGTCGAATCTTCAAGCAACAAACCTTGGATCCGTCGGACAGTACTGACTTGCCCCTCGTTCAGACCAGGCAAATCGTCGATACCCTAAAGTCTACTCCTCTCTATCAACTGTCAACTTGACGAGTCAAAGACTGACCACGAAGAAGTCGCTGCAAAACGCAACCACAAAAATGCCACAGCTCACACCGTCATTTTGATGTACACAATCCCATAACAGGTTAATACTGTACTATAATACTGATCTAAGCTTAGTGAAAGAAACTCACCTCAAAAGAAAGTGCTGTTTTAGTCGAGCCTAGCATTGTAGAAACACATTCTGACAAGCAGGCTGAAAGGCTCCGAGCACATTCTGCTGTTAGAAGAGGATCGTAGACCTTGAACCGGGTGTGATATTGTCCAGTGGTGACATGAGTGAGAATCCAATGCCCAGGATCAACGATCGGAATGTACAGTATTGTGACTACATCCTTTTGCCGCTGAAGAAATCGTGGGACTGAGGGTGAGTCGTCGACCTTAAACCAGAGAACATCAAGAAGGTGGATCGGGGCTTCCCAGGGTTGGCCTTGTCGGTCAATAGTAAAGATGAGAGTGAGAAACAGCTCAACAACATCGTCAGTGAGACACTCTTGGTGCTGTAACTGACATAGAGCCTTTGAGGCCAAGGATTGATCTTGAGTTTGTCTCAAAGAAGTGTCGTCGGGAAAAGAAAGCTGGTTGTGGTCGATTAGATCAGGAGTGTCGAGTTCCTCCACGTTATGAGCGACGGCTTCATCCGGTTGGAGAGTATTTTCGTTCTGGGCCGTAAGTTCAGCATCGATTAAGTCCGGATCGACAGAAGGATCATTGTGAACAGGAATCAGCTACAAAGCCCAACCCATGAACTGATAGCAACATGTCCTGTCTTCACACCGATTCAAACCTCCAGGCAGAATTATTGCCTACTATTTTTGAGGCATACTGTTACACTCTCTTTGAGAACAACAATAAAAGCCTGATAGTTGGCGTTGCATAGGCGTAGATTGAAGGTAAGGAAAGCTCCGTAGACTCATGAGATATGTGGTTAAAGCTGGTCTTTTAACAGGAGTGTTGACTTTGTGTGACTTTAGTTCATCTAACGACAATTCTCCCATTTTACAATATCGGTCTAGTAGTTTTATGCGTGTTTCATTGTGTCTGACAGGCAGTATTCCTGGAGTTTGATAGATCCTTGAGCGAGAAAAGTAAGAATATGGTATTGGTTTAGGCTAGAATTGCTAATGTAGCGGCCAAGACTGGAGGTATCGCTCGGAAGCAGAAGGTTTAGAGGGCAAGTGAGAAAAGCACCAATTTCATGCTAAGGGAGTAAGAAAGGTGTGATATACCATCAGAAACTCTCACTTCTGGGTAGGATAAATCCCTACAACTTCACGCTGATGGCTGTTTGTGTGCAGGCCCTATGAATCGGTTTAGAAGTGTGTTCAAGTCAAAAGGAAAGTCCATAGAGTTTTCACGACCGCACTTGTGTCAGATCTCTATTCGGATACTCGATTGGAGAGATACCGCACTATCTGTGCAGTGATCAACGGCACGCTCAAGTCCCAAGCCTGCAATATGACACAGACGCCCGGGGTACACGGATACGACAGGCTCCAAATTTTTGGAACGACAGAGACATGCTGTACGATAATGATTCACGTGAGAGTTGAGGAAAGCTTCGTTCCTGTTCTGGGAGGGGGAATGCACGGAGTGAATGTAGGTAAGAGTATACTAGGTTATCGGACCACCACCCTCTACAACTTGTTGAAGAGATGAAAGACATCATTGTCTTATCAAAATACCACAAGATTTTTGGTCAGCCTAGAAAACAGGCGATGAGGTTTAATGGTCTAAGTTGAGTATATTGCGTCATTTCTGAGTGCTTGTCAACCGAGGTCTGCCAAGTGCATTCAAGTAGTCGCTCTTGGAGACGCTTATGCAACATATTTAGGAGGTCGTTGAGGCTATCACAACAGGCTGGCATATGGACTGCAGCGCGGGGACAATAGATTTGAGGCGCACGGGCAGTAAGATTGAGCTCCTCAAGCTACAGTCAGGAGGGGGCTGTTATGGGACCGTAGAAATAGTCCCTGGGTTGGCATAGCTGTGCACCAGTAAGCAGGAATCCGAGAGCCTTATCGCCCCGTCAGCCTCCACAATTAATCTCTTGCTTCGCTATCAACAAACCTTTAACCCATGGGATCTTACTTCTGAGACTTGGGCTCCATTTACTGCCAGACTCGTGGATGAGAAATAGTCAATAGAGCTGATCTGATTTACAGAAGGTGCCTAGTGCTTATACATAACATGTAGGGCCTCAAAAATCAGCCCCAACAACAGTCCAATCAAGAGCCGAGTTTCAAGCCTCAGCACATCATTTGATCATTAAATACGCATACAATTCCTTTTTCAGATCAGTGATTTTCCATGAGTGCATAAAATGCATTCAAATGGCAAATGGAATCTGCGCAGAGGTTTTCACACCGCCATTAAATGTGACGACAGTAATACAAAGGGACTGTCTAGTTGTAGAATGCTGATGGCCAGGAGGGATGTTTTGCTTGATACTCTTTTTTTTGTAGGCCTCATTTTGTCTTTGCCACTAGGCTGCGTAGCATCTCAAATTTCTATCATCTACAATCTACAATTGTTTGTTACTACCTTCTTGTCACTATGAGTAATAACAACAACGATTCGAATCTCGCGATGGGAAGAATCGCCCGGAACCATGGGAAGTCTATCGTCGATCTCCTCGTGGATATTCAGAAAAGTCAAATTCCACAGCAAAAATGTCTTTCGTTCGTCCAGAACCTGGAATGTCTAAAATGGAATCCACATCAGCGCACTCGGCTGTCCCGTCAGACGATTGATGCATTCAATAATCCAAAATACATCGCTTTATCATACACATGTAATGCATCTGAGTATGAGGATCTTGCTTGTGGTCGTTACCAGGTTCAGATGAGAAACACAAGCAGGAAATGCTTTGATTCTTCCAAGGTTAGGAATTGCGTTTTTGACCGTATCCTCAAGTATATGTAGAAGTTTGGGCTCAAGCTTCTATGGATAGATCAACACAGCCTTCAGCGGGCTGTTTGTGACGAAGCAGATTGCGAGCATATCGAATGCCACCAGAATCAGCAAGGTGTAAAAGCCATGGATCTTGTCTACAAATTGAGCTCGCACCCTGTCGTTTTACTCACAACTCCTATAGAATCTCCGAGCGACCTAAAGCTTGAACCCTGATTTATCCCTTTATTGTCCACGCCTTTCTCAGACTCGTGGCCTGCCCATATTGACTATTATACTCTAATATTTCGTCTAAGCAGACAACTTAGGCTCCTTACTTATAATTCCTGCTTGCTTGATTTCCAAGTTCTTGGCATCTTGAGCAGCAATAACATCCTCTCCAGTTATAGCAAACTCTACCATGCTTTCAGGGGCTGGGAAAAAGTGGTTCAGGATATAGTAGAAGACGCCACCGGCCAAGAAAGAGTAGAAGTAACCAATGTAGAAGCTATGGACAAATTTCAGTCAGCATGCATTGTCATGGTAGAGAAGAGAAGGATGGAAAGTAGGACATACAGGTGTTGACCTCCTGCCGAGACACTGGTATGGCTACCACCCGCTTTCACAATGTTATCGATAAAGCCTGGAAGAGGAGGCATGCAGCCAATAAAGAAGGCAGCCACAGCACGCCAGTTGGTTCCCCATTTCTGCGAGTAGCGATAGATGCCGTGGAAGTCGTACATGTCCGGGACCGAGACTTTGCCGCGGCAGAGAATGTAGTAGCTGGAGAAGGATTGGAGTCAATATACTTATACAGCGTTATAATAAGCAAAGGATAGGGTGGACGTACTCTGTCATAAGGATAGAGGTCATAGGACCCAGGAAGATTGTGTAGCCGTTGAGGAAGGCAATAAACTTTTGAGCCGATGCCAAGATTTTCCACTATAGCATAAGGTGAGTTAGTTAGTAACCCCAAGGCTGCTATTTTGGAGAATGGGATGTTGTAACAATAAAGAAACAAGTGTAGTTACTTACCGGAACAAAAGCCCAGCTACCAATTATGGCAGCGAGAATCTGACCACGTCGGATGTTGATATACCGGGGAGCAAAAGCCATCAAATCGTTCGCGGCACTAATTGAGTTGGCGGAGATGTTGATACCCAGCGTCACGATCAGCAGGCCGATGGCGGCGAAGGCAGCTGCAGCACGACCGCCGTGGGAGCCAGATTTCATCCACAAGCTGATGATATCAATGGGGTTCCAGAGAACCTCGCCGTACGCTGATTGGGAAGCAGCTGCGGTGAAAATGCCAAGGAGACCGACAATGGCTGATGAAACTAATTAGCAATTTGAATATGGTGCGTGAAAAGGAGAATCGTACTGAAGATGAAGGGGATAACGATGGCTTGCACGTTCTGAGCGCTGGGCTTGTTGGCATATCTCGAGAAGTCGGCGATGTTGAGACCGAGCGTGGAGTAGTTACCCAAGACTCCGTTGAGATCTAAATTGCTCAGCTATTAGAGGATGCAAGATAGCATCGGAACTGCCTCGCTCACTATTAAAGAAGGCCCATGCCAAAGTGGCGCCGTGAATGGTAGTTCCCTTCGTGATCACAGTGCTGTGGCTAATCGTTCCACCGGCCTTATGCAATGTGTCACCAAAGACAGCCAGGAAGACAATCGGAGCGATAATACTCTTGAAGCCGAAGAAGTATTGAATCTGTAATTGTCAGCCTAATGTCTAGCTCATGAAGGACGTATAGAGTTGTACCTTGGTGTATGGGATACACAAGAAGGGAAGCTGAAGGAGGAAGTAGAGCACGAATCCACACATCCCTGCAGTGGTGATACCCTGAGATTCTGGAATGTGATTCTGGATGTTGGCAAAGCTCGGCCAGATGGCGGTCAGTAGAACGGTCATGCATTGACCTCCAGTCGTGGTTTGCACACTACAAGACATCTTTTAGTCACGAACCCTACAGTATCAAGAGGACAAAAGTGCACTTACCCGAGCCAGACAATGGCAAGGACACAGCGGGACAGCACAACAAAGTAGCTGAAGTAGTAGCCGAAAGGCATACGAGCGAGAACCGGGAATGGGGTGTGCAACTGTGAATAGGTCAGTCGATGAGCAGCTACCATCACGAAGTGAGAAACTTACAATAGCTCCTATTCTTCCATTGGCCGTAATGACGAGGCCCATGAGAAAGTTACCAAGGACACAGGCTCCAATTGCCATTCGCCAACTCAGTCCGACAGCAATCATCGATGAGGCTACACCACGAAACGTTAGCAATTCGGGCTCTTCCTGTAACTAAAAATGACGAAGCAAGCTTACCAACTTCCCAGTTCGACACAGCCCACGCATCTGCCATCCAATACGCCACATAGGCGCCCCAATTCCAGGTTCGCTTCGAAGGTGGGATCGGGTCGAAATCCGCATTGGACATATTCTTCGACGTTGCAAAAGAGCTCTCTTCTTGGTGAACTTCGAGGCTGAAGTTGAATCTGAATCGTCGTCTGACCGGGCCGACTTGCCCCGGCTCCGAGTCGGAAGTGACCCCGAAGCCATCCTTGGTGTCCGAGCCGTCTGACTGCATCTTGGGCTGAGAGACGGAAAGCGCAGCACCAAGTCAATTGATAGAAGCACACTAGAAATCGAGCTGTTCGAAGCAAATGCCAAGCGTTTTAACAGGGAATAAATGGGGGGATTCTGGGAGTAAATATCCAAGAAAATCACGCTTTAAAGCTTATCTCGCTAATGGATAAATCGTAAGGCAAAAATAATAAGCCAGAAAGGATTCAGCTTAGCTTTATCGCCACCCAACTTTAATCCGTGCCTTCTGTTACAACCTAGCCAGTGAGATCCATGAACGTTATCTTTTAGTGATACGCTGAAGTGCAACTAAACTTGAAGGTCTTACTTGTTCTTATCTTGTCGGATAAGTCGGATAAACGAGCCTCAGCTCATAGAGATTAAAGCGAATTTGTATCGCGTGCCTGCCAACCCGTTTCAGCTCCATTATCCGTAGACAGCGCTGAAAAACTGTTGTTCGGGATATTAAACCCATGACCCTATAACTCCGATCTGGCGAGAAGGAACCTCGCGTGAGAAGAATCCTTAGAGGGGATCTGGTGTACTATGATCATGCAAGTTCGGTCTTCGAACTCTCCGGACAGACATGCCGTCAAGAGGCAGTCAAGGCCATTAGGCTGTTGAGTAGGATGACCAAAGACAGTTGGTGGGAAAGAGGGTGGATATTCCAGGAGAGTTACCGTGCCGGAAGGGCATTACGTCTACTTGTCCCTCATGCATCCAATTTGGAGTCTCTCAAATTATCCTATGGCAGCAGCTCTTTGCCGACATACGTGGAGAGCTGTGCATCGATGCTACTGGTTTCTCATACGAAGCCACTCGGCTCTGTTTGGCCTTTAACACACTGAATTCCTGGGCGCCTCAAGTCAAAAAAGCAATCATGCAAATCCGTTCAACCGCTGGGAGGTATAGACTCATCGTGGGAAAGCACTTGTCCATGTCGCCGACGATCCTCTCAGACATCAACAAAAGGGATCTCTCACGACATTGGGATCAAATAGAAATTGCTGCCAACTGTTGTCAGTATTCCACGTGCCTTAATGTTCAAGAGCTGAGGCACAAAAAGCATAGCTTCAGTCTCTCTAAATTGGCGCTGTGTTTGTTGAATGGAGAAATACTATGCAATGATAGACTCGTCTATCATGCGTCGCGAATGCCAGTGTTGGAATTTATGGCTTCACAGTCGTTCCAAGGTTTTTATGCTCCGCTGGGCCAACGCAGCCTAACCTTCAACAAAGGATGTCGTTTTACTGACGTCAAACTCACGAGCCACGGCATATTCACAAGGGGGCATTTGTGGCGTCTCGGGAAGACAATCCGTGCATATGAAATAAAACGACACCCGTCGTGGGTCGATAATCCGACAGGAATATTGAGTCTTCGAGTCCGCAAACGACTTGCCCAACTCGCGAATACGCTCAAACATTTGGATCATGTCGGCCTCGCAAATCAAGTCTGGAGATTTTTGGATCGCGATGCTGTCCGCGGAGCTTTTTGCGCTTCCTCTGATAGCTTTGCTGGCTTTTACATGCGAACGATGGCTTCAGAGCTCGCTAATGCGATCGACTCGGGTATGGATTTGAGATTAGCATGCATATGGAACCCCGCAGAGCGGTCTTCTCCGTATCGAGCAATATTCATCTACAAGAGAAACGAGAGCGAGGAGGCCACAATCAATAATTCGGGTGGGCGATACGAGGCTCCGCAAGCTGGATCATCCATGGTCTTCACGGCATCTGCTCCCAGAAGACAAAGCACCACGGCGTATGGAGTTAATGATTTAGATCGCCATGTGTCTCTGAAGGTACATCTAGTAGACCCCATTCATGAAACCAGATGCTGGGTCCCTTGCCTAGCCTAGAAATCAAGTCATGGATTCTGGGGCTCTGCTTTTTCGAAAGCATTGAAAGGACTGATGTTCTCTTCCCATGGCCTCCAGGCTTTGAATCAATTTGTCCGTAGTATCTAGCGACTAGAAAGTTTCATAGTAATGGCGCATTTTCTTATATGTAATCATTTCACTTATACTCCCTTGCAGCCGCTAGATTCGAAGCTCTCGGCTCACAAATGAATATTCCAGCCCAAACATCCTATTTGAAGTGCAAACTAGGGAAGAAATATATATGTTCAGAATGCGATAGAGTGCTGATAGGCGTCGACTTGAACTTTAGTAGTCGAGGGATATATATCTCGTAAGAGAATACAAGCATTGACTCAGATCAGCCGCACGAGTGAAATGATTGGGCTGGGCAGGCCCAGCAATATATCACCATAATAGACGACAAAGTGTCAGCGCGCAGTTGCGTAGGGAGCACTTCTGACAAGAATCTCCATGAGGATCTTTATCAACAGATCGCTCTTAACGATGAACTAGAGGCAAGCGTCCAAAAAGATCGGCCAAGTGGATCGAGACCAGGCTTCTCCAGTTGTACGTCAAGGGAAATGTACCGGACTTTATCAGCTTTGAAGCTTCTGTCCAGATCATTGCAGGTAAGGATAATGAGGAATATTAGAGAATAGTGAGAGAGATCAAGGGCGCTAATAGGGTAACTGAGGTGCATACGATTTCGTCCGAAGATGGCGATGTTGATGGCTGTGGCAATTTTGAGGATTACTCATATTTCAGACATTATTAATAGTTGTTGAAACGTGTCGGGATACATTTCTATGGAAGCGAATTAGCTATGCGAGAAAAACAAACTACAAGGAAGTGCTAGCAACATTGACGAGGCGCGTAGAAGTTATTTGCCCGTAACCCTAATGTTAGAATCAAGCTGCAGTTTATTATCCTTCATTAACAAGGTTCTTATGAGATATGGTCTTTAAAGACGGTGCCAGAAACAACAAACGACCCGGTTAATTTGCGGCATGACAGACACTATTAAGGGCTATGCCAGTCTCAATATAACCCTCCAAATTCAGACGAGAACTTGAGGAGGAGATTTAGAAGCTCGTTTCAACTTTTTAGTCTGCTCTAGCTTTGCGAACGGTTCTCTATCAGATTGATGTCCGGCAGGATCGAATATGCCAGTCCGAAAGTTCAAGGTCTTAGGGCAATTGATCTTGAACTATGTCGCTCTAGCGGAGAACAGGCCGTCAGATCTGTCCTAAGTTTCAGTCTATAGGCTGAAGTTTTGAGAGGTGACGCAAGCCATAGTGGCTTTGAGTCAGAGACGGATTAGGGTTATTTGAAATCCACGTCAAACTGCACCAATCCAACAGCGATAGCCGGTGTAGTGGTCAGTCCGGGCGCAAATGGCATGAACGCTATATTTTTAGGATCTCGGCATTCTCACTTCTTGTAGTTCAAGCTATAAAACACCCCTTTTTCGTCGGGAACGGAGTGAGGGGGATTTAGATTTGTTGCATGAATGCCTTATGTTTGAGCGAATTGTCCGAGAGAGGCTTGATGGACACGCCATTCTTGGTGAGAACCTTGTCAATGGATAGATCATGACTGAAAGAGGGTCAAAGCTAAAATAGTCCATTTCATGTTCCTTTAAAGCCTTTAGGGTCTACTCATTGACCCACTCCTTATCCTTCTGGTGCTTACGCTCATACAACAGATAGATCTGCTCTTTATCCCACCGGATATTGGATAAAGGGCTAGAGTGCTCATGTAAACATCTAAGAACATGGCCGAATTTTTGCAGAACGGAAGAACGAAAGGTTTTGACGTCTATGGACCTACCAAGAAACATCGTCGGCTCGCCAGGCTCGGTTAATGAGCAATCTGTACCGAGAGCGGAGAAGCCGCCTGCACCAGAGAAGTATACCACTCTGATTTGTGCGTCTTGACTGTTGTTAAAAGTGAAATAAATGTTGGCAGCGTTCTCCCACTTTTGCACCATAGTCTCAACGTTAATTGTTATGCATACTATCAATGGGTCTGATGAATATATTGCTTATTGCGTTCCTCTGAGATTGCAGCTTATGTGGCCCGCTGCTTTGACGTCAGGACTATATGAGGCATCCGGGATACATTTGTTCTTATATACAGGCGAGATAGCAACAATGTCGCTCGCCGCTTCACTCAATTTCGTATTATGCCACTATACCTTCAAATGTTAGATCATAAGTTCTCTGAAATGATACTCAATGGACGTTGCTTACCACATGATTAAGTTCAGTCCATCGAATACGCGGAAGAGTGGGTGAAGGCATTTGACCGGCTCCAGCTAACAATATATCAGGAGCCCCGCATTTCTATCCGGCCTGCAGGTAGAATGTACTCTCTTAGGTTGTAAATCAAAGTGGATACAAAATTGTACATACCAGTCTTAATTAACAAAGGTCGTTACTGTGACTAGGTGTTTTTGACTATTTGCCTTGAGTTCTGTCCCTCGTTAGCATGGATATAGAAGAATGATTGGGGTAAACCTAGGCCACCAATTATAACGGGCTCCAGTAGAGGCAGTAGCTTTTGCATCGAAGTTCATTATCCCCTTCAGGTGTTTGACTTCGATCTGCGTCGTGTTGACGCTCATGAGGGCTATCTCATTGAAAGAGTTAGGTACTGACTTAACGGTAGCATGGGTACAGAGTTCATGAGCGGCTGGTTACACCAATGAAACGCGTAACTGGTACTACGCCCAGCGGCTAAGCCACCGGTTACCGACTGTCTCGGGGCCAAGAAGAATAACTTCTCTTTAACGAGAATCGTAGTGCAGCGACTCAGTCTTATGTCCCTATAAACAGGGTCTCCTTCAAACCCTTGCTCCTTCTTACTTCAGGTCTCAACTCTCAGTCTCACTGTCCCAAGCTCAACTTTTCGATAATCGTCTCAAAGTCTTCACTTTCCCTTTCACGACAGCGAAAGAAATAGTAAGTTTCTCAGGCAAGGCTATTACTATCTCCAGTACATGGATCTCTGGCATTTTGACATCCACTGCGAGTTTCCGATTTTGCGGAACATTCCCTGAGGGGCCGTTTATTCTGGCTACATAGGGCTCGAGTTGCAACGACTACTATCTCATGGCACAGGTGGTACTGATTGGCGAACCAATATCTCGCTGCTATGAGCGCCTTAGATTCCAAATATTGCGCGCAACTGCCGCTATCTGGAAACGGCCATCCCAGATGGGGTAAAGGCCAACTGCAAGAAGTGTCCACCAAAGCCAGATCAGAGACACGACAGTCCAGGCGGTAAAGAACTACGAAGGAGCCAGTCAGCAACATATCAATAGGACGCGACAAAACGAGTAACATACCTCTTTGCTGAATATGTACTTTGCAGCGTACATTGGCAGTGGCCAAAGCACCCAGTGGCCGAGAAACGTAGTGGCAGACCACCACAGAGCATAGTTTGTCCACCGGCGCTGCGTGTTGTCGGTGGTGGTCTCAACCGATGTGCTTTCAGCTGTCGTACTGCTCGCCACTGTCTTGTCCTGAGGATTGTCTGTTTGGCTAGCGCTCTCATCCGACTTGATGGCCAGCTTTTGTTCCTTGAAGTCATCCCAGTTATAGTCATCGGGGCGTATGTATGTAACCACAACACTATATAGCAATGGGCTGAAAAGGGAAGCCACAGTGCCGTACATGCAAGGTAAAGTGCCTCCGGTAGATGCGATTGTTATTTCACCAGAAAAGGCGTGCGCAGAGCCAAGCCAGACTCCTAGACCAGTTGCCATCCCCAGAAACGCAGAGCTGATGACGGCGAGTTTACTCTGCTTGCGCCAGATGATTGTGAAAATGAGCGGTACTACGCCAGGACATGTAAGGATACCTAATGATTCTGGTCAGTCAGTACTACAAAGAAGACCGGATTCTCCCACCTAGCATGTAGAGTGTCCAGCCCATATCTACTCCAATATAATGGAACATGGCTGTGAAGCCCGCTGCCACAACGCCAAATAAGACAACTCCTATATGTCCCCAACGGATCACTTGCTCGTTAGTAGACTCTTTGTTGAAGTATACGCGGTAGATATCGAAGGTCAAAATCGATGAAACTGCAAGGATCTGTGCTGACAAGGTTGATGTGACGGCCATGAAAGTCATTAGAAGTACTGCGACGGCACCTCCTTTACCAGCGACTGCGACAGCCACATAGGGCAAAGCAAGACCGTTTGTAATCTCGGCACTAGTCATGGGCTACCACCAAGTTAGTAACTCAGGTTCCAGCTAGCAGTGGTAAGAAAGTTACCAACCCTTGGATATGTGGGGAAGATAGGAAGCGCTTCGAGTCCCAGTGAAGCCATTCCCACGATGGTACCAAGCGACCAGGGTATGCTGAAGTACGAGATGCCTCCAATAACATAACCTGGAACAACAGCGCTCGGTGATGCTGCAAAAGCCTTAAGAAAGTAGCCTGTGTCCATCTGCAGTTATTAGTTGCCAGCACAGGGGGCTAAAAAAAAGACCGACGTACAATTACCGCTCCCAAGTTAGATATCAGGAGAATGATAGCAAAGTAGATACCCTGTTGGGAAGTCATAGTTAGAAGAGAACCCTCATAGTTGCCCTCCACAGTATGAGCTCCCTGCGAGGCCACAACTAGGTCATAAAGGCCTCCTATTGAGCCGACATATTCTGATGTGATCACCTTGGCTGTCAGCCAGCAGGTTAGGATGAGGATGGTAAAAGTATGAATATAGTCCGTGAGGAACCTCGTGTTGGTGTTAGCAATTATTATTCACTCGATACCCATGGCAACGTACGTAGCTTTGATACCTCCAACGAGTGTGTAGAGGACAACACCTAAAGGTAGCAAAAAAGTAGATGCCATAATATGCATTCCAGTCCTGTGCGAAACAGTTAGTTATGTAATCACGTTATCAAGAAAAAGGAGCCTACAGGAACGTGATGGCTGCCGATGCTCCTAGAATCATGTTGATAGTGTTGAGAAGATTGTTAATGATAGCCAGGAATGTGAAGCTCAGATGTGCCATGGTTCCTACTAAGACTCAGTACGGTGTCGAGTTTAATCAAAACAATAACTCACCGTATCGAATGCGAATAACCTCGAGAATCGTATGTGCTTCGGGAACACGCCCTTTACAGACAGTTCCCAAGTAACCGAAGAAAACTATAACTGTTGAGCATCCAGCACCATACCAAAACGCGCCGCTGATTCCATAACTATATGTCACTAAGACGCAACTCAACAGCGCGGTACTCCATAGCCAAGACTGAATTCTGATCAGTACATCCTGTCGTTGAGAAGAAAGGGTTGAAATGGCGTACTGAAACGACAGCCGATGCAACGAGACCTGTTCGTACTCTTCTGTTGGCCACCATGAATCTGTGATTGGACCGTTAGTGTTTGCAGCTCGCGGTCGAGTAGCCAAATAGCCTACGTTTCTACTTTGGAATTGTCTTCATGCAGTGTTTTTTTCAGTATCGCAGTCACACCCATCATACCTATTACCCGAAAGGTTAGCACGTTTCGCCATCTAAAATTGACTCTGTACGAAACTTACCGAAGGCGAATGCCAGTCCAGCAGCCACCACGACTCCATATCCAACGGATTGCGGAAGCGGTGAGGGGACTACAAAAGTGTCGTCCGAGCGCTGATTGAGATCCATGGTGACTTTGAAGTAGAATTAAAATATGAATTGCAAGAACTCTGGTTTGCTTCGGATTTCCATTAGCCTGGATATGATGAGCCCCTTATACAAGTTATTCGCTGACGCCTCTATGGCTACCGAGTGCTCAGAATCGATAGAAATGGCGAAATCGCGCCTATGTAAGGCTATACAACACTGAAGCATGATGATGTGATTAGATTTTTAAATGTCGTCAAGGAGAGAAACTGATGGCAGATAATGGTAAGAATCTATCTACAGCCCACGAGAGCCAGCGAGTGACGCGAAATTTCGCCCTCATCTTGACGGCGAAGGTCCGAGGAATGTGGGGTTTCGACAGGGTTCGCGTCTGGACTTCCAGATACGGTCTAACGCCGATCGCATCATCGTACTCTACGGGGTTGAAAACACCCTTGCGCAATTTGCGCGACTACCCACTGGAAATTGAAACTTTTACATCAGAAGAATTCAAAGAGGGATAAAGAACCTCCCGATGCAAGACGAATCATATGCGCCCAATTCTTGCTGGACGTGCCGAAAGAGGCGAGTCAAGTGCGATAGGCAGCTCCCCACCTGTCGACGCTGCGCATCCCTGAAGCTACGATGCTTGGGGTATGAGCGGAGAAAAGGGCTTGTGTGGACCAACAGCATGGCCAGTAGGGGAAAGATGATGGGTAAATCGACTTTCGATACAGAACAAGTTGAACCCACTATCGACAAGAACACAACTCAAAATCAACTGGTCGCAACCTCCCCCAGCGTTGGTAGGCCATTATTAGAGCCTGATCTACAAGACATTCCTGAAAGCTCTCGAGACTACATACGCTACTGTGAGATCCTTTCATCCACCTTTTGGCTCAATTTCTGACCCGTGGTTGTATTTCAGTCGATCTAGAGCTGTCTAAAGAATGCGTCGTTTACAATATTCGATCCGCCAACCCTTTCCTTGCCCTCATGCCTTTAATACCATCGAGTCGGGCTTTATCTCATCTAATGGTCTCCATATCAGCCTTTCACTTTTCCCACAGACTTGTTGTCAACCAGTTCAACAGCACGTCTTCCTTTTACAGTGCGCCTAAACCCTGGTACTCAAATCACAACTACGACCGGCAGAAGAGCTTTCCAAGCCATGGCACAGCACTGCACACAGCCTTATCGAATAAACAGCAAGCTCTAAAATGCCTTAAGCGCGAACTAAAAACCCAACCGGAGAAGAATAGCGATGCAGTAATTGCTGCGGTGTTATTATTCGTCAATCTGGATGTGGTGGAATCTGGAGGACAAGGTTGGAAGCATCATCTACGAGCTGCTCAAGAGCTTGTTGGAACCCGAAAAGCGCTGATAAAAGACGATTCCTCTGACTCCGCAAAGTGGCTACGGTATTTTAATACAGCTTGTACAACGTGAGGGTATCACTCTCAAGCTATGGATTGCTTTGCTAACTTGGGACGGTAGGTTTGGGATAATGGGAGCTACACTTACTCCATCGCATTCTCTTGGTCTTCAAGCGTCAGTCCCTTCCGATCCTGCTTTCTTGGATACTATACGACGATCTGAGCACCAAACATGGATTGGCTGTCCGGCGGACCTGCTGTCATTGCTACATGTTCTAAACACATTACGTACTATACCAAACAAGTCCAGCCAGCCAAAAGACATTGTCAAAACGCTTCTTGATAGCTTGAATAGCTTCTCGCCATCAGAGTGGGCTAACAACTTCCCGGATTTTCAGCACTATCAGTCAAGATATAACCTTGCTCATGCGTACAAAGCAGCAATTGGTGTCTACGCTTCTCACGTCATTAGGGAAATCCCCGATTATCCATCTCTTTGTGCCCCTAAAATTTTATACTTGACACATCTTGGAGTATCACACATACTGCAGATACCGGCTAATGACTTTCATATTAAAAGTCTAGTATGGCCTGCTTTTATCCTGGGTGCAGAGACTCGTTGCACCGATTTGAGGCAGAAATTGCAGTTTATTTTCCAGAACATCTGGGTTTCGTCGTGCTGCTTTAACGTGAGGGCAGCCGCCGAGATGCTTGACATGATATGGGAGCGAGGCCAAGATGTTGATATAAATAAAACTTGGCTGGATTATATCTGGGAGCAAGATAAGAGCTGGCTATTTCTTTAAAATAGATAATTAAGTAGCTATTATTTCCTTTTTTTATTACTTTCAATATCTAGGAGATATAGTGGCACTTATAATATGCTAAACAGCAAGGTGGTTCAGAAATTATCTGCAGGGTAGGCTGCTGCAGCTCTAATGAAAAGAAGTTAAAAACTCAGGCAAGTCTTCTCTAAGGTCCGATCGATGTGGTGGCGGGCGGGTGAAGAGCGACTGTTGAGCTGTGTATCAGCGTTGAATGAGCGTCCTGAGGCATGTGTCGACTTGAAGCAGTCAATTGAGTATGTATCGATGTGACTAAAGGCAGATATTGCGGGTACAAGCAGAATTATCTGGTCTTGCTTATAAGGCTTCCAGAAAAGGTCATCGCGGTAGTTTAACTTTCTACTTGCAATTTGGTATCCAAAGAACAGTAAGTAAGTTATTAGAAGACAACAGGGGTTAGAATTTATTGCAGCAGCCATCGGTGATCGCAAATATATTCGGTCTCAAGTACCTTAGGCACCGACTTATACCCATAGTATATTAGATCTCATTCCACCCTTCAACCTCACATTCAACAACATTCCTTCAATCCTCAACCCTATGTTCTACTTGCAAGAGACTCTAGACGACGGGTTAATAATTCCCATCTTCACAAAATCAGAGTAGTTCCAGTAATCTCCCTGAGTACCCTCACTATTCACAGGCACATTACCAAGGAACTTCCAAGCCTAGTAGGCGCTTCCCGTAAAGTATAAGTCGACCAAGTCTTGAGGCCAGTGTTAAGGTTAGTTGCGCGGCTGGCAAAAGTGTTATTTCTGGCAGCCTGTATAGACCATTCACCGACAAATACTGAATCCTAAGATATTTCTTAATTAGAAATTCAAAGATTTAATATTTAAAGAAATAAAATAAATAAAATATAAAAGAAATATTACCATGTAGCCCTTATTTAAGTCTCTAATATATAATATTTGTATATTTCTAATTAGTTGCGAACCCTATTATCTTAAA